>JAKCPI010014145.1:0-75678 GCA_023213315.1 Euborellia annulipes | reverse complement strand
AAGAAATAATTTAAAACATTCTAAATTTATATTATTTTCTGATCTTTGAGCAATTAAATTTATACACATAATTATATCTCTATTATATCTAGGATCAGAGGCTAATTTTTTTAAGTCATTTAAGACTGTTTTAAAATTATTTTGATTAATTAAACATGCTAAAATTTTTAATTTCTTTTTATTAATTGTCTCTGATCCTATAGGATAAAATAAATGAACGTCATTTCAAATTTTTCAAATCCATTCCCTCTCCTAATCTCTTGGTGTATAAAAATTCAAGAATATGATATCGAGAATCTTTGCTTAATTTATTTGCCAGATGCTTTTTATAAACAGGAACTACACGATCGATTATTTCAAGTTTTAAATTATTATAATCGTTAATGAGTTTGAGAAATAATTGCACACAATTAACCACCACTGCTCCGTTTGTTTCATGAACCAAGAATGGATCCAAAAATACCTAAAAAAAAAAAAAAAGAAATCAATTATATAAATGTTATTAATTATTGCTTTATAGACATATCTTTTTATCTGATAATAAGTTAAGCTCTTTCGAAAAATCTTTTGTATTTTACTTTATTGTAGAAATTATTTATTTTTCATTTATAATTCTTGTAAAATAAAATAGGTTTATGGTGAATAAAATACTTATTTTGTTTGATCTTAAACTGGTTTTCAGGCAAGAACTAATAATTTGATTTCCAGCATTTAAGGGGGTTCAGGAGCGACGTCTAAACGTAATTTAAAAAAAATTAGACTATTATAAGGAATTTTTCAATGCGGTTTTTTTTTTAATGAATTAAATTCATAAGAGATTATTGGGACATCGAGCTATAATTTTTTTAATGACTTATTAAAAAAATTATCGTAATTAATTTTTTTGTTATCAAGCAAATACAAAAAAAAAAACAAGATGTCCCAATAATCTTTAATTTTTTTTAAATTTAAAAATCAATTTATTGTTGTTTATTAATCACATATTAATTAAGAAATTTTTAAAATAAGCTTAGATGATTTATATAAAAATCATCTGTCAAATGAGTTCAGCATTCTTGCAATAGATGGCAGGCTAGTCTAACAGTCGATCGTCTAATGGCCTATATCTGGCCTATATTTATATATTTTTATACTTTTATAAAAGATACATAATATATAATAACATTTATAAAGTATTTATTGTTAAAAGATCAATGAAAATCAACCAAATGCATTAAATATTATTAGCTACTATTCTGACATCTCATGGCAAATTTTTGAATTACTTGAGATTTTGGGCATATTTTTTATGACACACAACGCCATCTTAGCGGGAAAAACATGCGAACACCTTCGCTCCTGCCCCGCCTTAAGTTAATAAAAGAAAGTTTTCAACAGGTGTCAGACCGTGCGACAGGCCGGCCTGTTCTATTCTCCCCCGGTCACAAAAATTCATGTAGGGCCGCCAACCCGGCATCGCGGACCAGATTTTTTGTGTAGAGTAAATATTAGTAAATTAAAATCCAAGAGGTAAGACAATTGCCTCTAGGGGCATAACTACATTGATTGGCGCCCTCCCCCTTCCCCCACCGCAGGTTCTGATGTTTAGGGAAATGAGGTCATTTCTTTGATAGTTTAGATTTGTTTTTCTTTAAGACTTTTTCAATATATAAATTTATATAAAAAATTATGATCAGCAAGTTCATTCAGACTTTATTAATGCATCCAAATTCGCTAACAGCCTTGCTGGCCTTTGTTTATAAATATAGACAAAAAAATTTCGGGCCCCTAAAAAGAAAAATATTTCATGAAAATAATTTTTTTCATGAAGCATTTTGAATTCGAGTCCAAAGGACCAGGGCGTCGCGATTTATTCCCCCTTTCAATCGTCGGCGGCTCTGAATGCATCTATCATAAAATTTGATTTTAAAATGTCTAAGAGAAAAAATAAAATTATAAATAAATAAAACATACTTAGTTCTTTAAATAAATCTTCTTCATTTACTGGAATAAATTTTTGCAATACTTGTAACACGGTTACCAGTTGAAGATCGGGAAAATCTTTAAGTCTTGAAAGCAAATAATAAGCAATATTTTTATTAATTACTATTCCTCCTTCGAGAGCAAGAATTGAATCGAGGGCAATTAAACTGCTTGTTATAACAAAAGGATCTGGATCTCTCAAAATTTCATATAATCTAAAAGAAAAAAATATCAATTAAGATTAAAGAAATTAATATGATAAACTAGAAAAATGAGAACAAATGAGAGAGGCCACCAAAATAAAAAAAATATTTTTTTTTTTAAACATTCACACTTTTTTCTCATTCACACTCACATTCATACACACATTCACACAGTCTTTTCGGCAACTTAGGCCATTTAAGACTTTGACGATAACCGTTATTTAAGAATGTATCTATTATTGGGGTCCAGGCATTCTTATTTAAGCCATTTGGTATCCAAATGAAAAACATGAAATTAATTTTCAGTACCGCATAACCGCAGCATCCAATGGAAATATTCATCCAATGGATGTCATCCATTCACTACCACGATATTCATTTGTTTTCCCCACTCACGGTCAGTTTTTGGAGTGACATCGCTCCATTTTGGACGGATGGAGAGATTGTGAATGGCCGGCCTTAGGCTGAATCAGTACGCAGAGAGCATTGTTTAAAATAAGTAAATTTAGTTGGGAGTTTCCAAAAAACGCCTAAAGACTCTTAGGAACTTATCAATATATCGCGATAATTTTTTAGTTGAATTTGTGTTTAACTGGGCATATTTGCGCCCAGTATTGAACGAACAGAAAGTGGCACGGGACTTGGAACAACGGCATTGTGATCATCTGTCCATATTTTAGATGGTTTTTCACGATGTTTTTTACAATAGCAACACTGTTAGAAAACTTATGCAAGTTCTTTGATAGTAATACTGAATCTTTGCCACAGTAACGGATGATCGCGGATGACAATCTTGCAGTTATTTCTCCAGGCGTTCTTTCTTCCCTCTAACAAGTAAGAAGCAGTTACACTACTCAACGGATCCGTGAGATACACTCTCCCCCTGTTGTTTGAATCTCTGCAAAATTACTGACACCTGGACCCTTTCCTTCAACGAGAAATTTGATCACATTGCATTGTTCAAAAATCTAGACCACCTTTTATTCATTCATCGCTCTAGCAACACACAAATGAGCAGAATATAACCCGTATAGATCTATTGCGGCTTTAATCTCCAAAGGATGCACAAACTCTGTGAATTTCGAGTTTGAGAAAATATATCAGTTTCGGACATATTTGAACATCTCGATATTTTGGATGCCTCCTTTTCCATCTAATATACTTTACCTATTTACAAGTCCAAAACGGGTTATTAAATGTGGCGATTTCTTAAATATTTTTTCTATTCCATTCACAGTTGTTTTTCTAACTCTTGAATGGGGGTCTTGTAGATTAGGAAGAATAAATTGTTCCGCAAACTCTTCGAATAAAGTTGGTAATGAACATATTGTATTAATTGGCAGACATTTAATGAGAGGATTAATATCTTTTATATCTTGTAACATTGTATTTGTTACAAGCAGAATAGTGTCTGGATATTGGGTGCATATTCTAAAAAAAATATATAATAATTAATTTATTATATAGAATGTAAACCGATAGTGTAAGATTAAATAAAATATTTACTTGGGTAAAAGTGAATAAATGGTTTCTTTTATATGAATATTTCTACATGTCAAAAGTTTCACCAATATCCCAATCACTTTGGATTTGTTTGACACATTATTTACATAATCACGAAGCTTGAAAATATAATAAAAAATTAATATTAAAAATTAATAATATTGAATAAATTAATAAATTTACCTGTTGTAATAAAATTTGAAGTTCATATTCATCATTATTTTGATGTGCTTTTAATATAGAAGAGGATAATTTTTCATGTGATGTCATTTTAGGAATCTATATTTTTTAATTTTTTATCTTTTAGAATCTTTCAAATTATTTATAATTTTAATCTGGTAAAATCAGCATATTTTTTTTTTTTTAAATGGCATAAATTAGTTTAAATGAGTTGCTGTAAACAAAAATTAAAGTGAGTTTTAGTGATTAAGAAAAAATAACACATTCTAAGCTAATACTTCTCTGGTCTTTTACAATTTGATAATCAGATAATAATAATAAAAATAATTAAATTCTTGCTTGCAAGTAATAAAGTTATTGATGTTTAGTGACGTTCAGGTGATGTTAGTTCCCTCGGTGCGGGACAGCAGGGGGACAGGGAATAAACTCGGTGACGTTTAAAAGGGAGGTAATTATAACAGGCCAAGGATCTATAATTAAGATAATACAAATATAGGGATTTTCACTTTCAAAGTTACGGTCACCAACACCCTCTATCGAAAAATTATCTGAACTAAACTTTTCGGATCAATTTTTGCATTTTGATTGAACAGTCTACTTTAAATCGTTCTTCGCCATTTTTGCTGACATTTTGGTCAAAAAAATCAAATAAATATTCAGTTATTATTATAATATATTAATATAACTAGAAAATAACAAACTAAAGCCTCTAAAACCTCCTAATAGGATATTTAAGAAATAAACGTGAATATTTATAGATTACTATTTAAAAAAGGTAATTTAAATATAAATATAAATCACTTATAAAACTTCTCAAACATATTTTAAAAATAAATATCTATTTTTTTGCAGAAACATGGCATTGGCTATTATAGGAAAGAATATAAAGTCACCTGCTAATAATTATTTAAACAAATTCATCTCGCCCACATTTATTATTATACAAAAAGCTAACATATCTGGAAAAAGTCTCAGAGCTGTGAACCCTCCTAAGACTAAGCCGAAACCTTTTCCATATAAAGAGAAAAAATTGTGGTGTGAGTTAAATAATTTACTTATTAATATAAATTAATTAAATATTAAGACTTTAGTATTATATAATAATTTATATATATAGGTAGGGGCCTATAGATATAGAGAAGTTCGGTGGGTGTAATCAAACACCTGTTTTTCCTCTATTTTATTGATCGAACAAATTAATTATTATTATTGACAAATTGTTTTTGATCATATGTTATTTTTTTTTTCAATAAATAACACATGTGTAAAGGAGAAGATCCTAATAAGGGCAAAGGTAGAAATTCGCGCCAACTGTTGGTCTGCTGTAAAGCAAAAACCCTTTGAAAAGTTGTTCAATGTGATGGAATTGTTATCTATTATTTTCGAGTTGGTCCATGAGAAGATGGCGCCCAACAATTCTAATTTTCAATTCTTTTTCAGATATATTCATAAAGAACTTATGAGGCACTCACGCATTAGTTATCATGTTAAGAATAATTGGCGCTTTATATTTGTTTTTGTTCAAATGTTTACGCAATACAATACCTTCGATTCTTAAAGGGAGAGTAGGAGCGGCCTTGTAAACGTACTTAAAAAAACTAGACTATTATAAGGAATTTTTCAATGCGGTTTTTTTTTTTAAATGGATTAAATTCATAAGAAACATAGGAACAGAAAATTATAATTTTTTTAATAACTAATTAAAAAGTTATGTAATTAGATATTACTTCATGTACCCGAAAAAAGATATATCTTATATCTTTTTTCGGGTACATGAAGTAATAACTAATTATATAAATCTCCGTTTCGCGGCTTACCTACGCGATGTATATGTCGTAGACATGACCGTGAAAGGTGAGACAGTTCATGAACTGTTCTAGACATTTCATGAACTGCAGCCAGATCGTGTAATGGTCAAACAGTTTCATGATCTCTGGCTAAAAATTTTAGACAGTTCATGAATCATGCAATTATGCGTGACCATACTCGACCAGATCGTGAGAATGCTCGATATATTTTTACAGTGCAAATGTCTAAGGGATTTTTTAGGCAGTTCATGAACTGCCTAGACAGCAAAGTTCATAATGCAAAAATCTAATATTAAAAATTTTTAATTTTTAGAAACATGCAAAAAAAGGGCTTAAAAAAGTTGTAGACATTTCTAAATTGGCTGTTAATCAAAAAAAAGCCTCTTTCTCTTTGGTGGGGGTAGAGAGGGGGTTTTAAACATCTTTGTCCACGCTCTATCTCAGATTTGTTCAAAAAAAATTTTCTTCAGATAGATAGGACTTCAAATTTGTGGCCGCCTGGAATCTCCCTTGACCGAAAAATGTCCACAACCCCTTAACGCTCACCTTAACTCAAATACAAACTCGCTGAGGAAGGCACATTTTGACAAATTTAAGTAATCCATAATAATAATAATCAATATTGAAAAAAAATTGACTTTTTCGAGATCTTTATTTGCTTTACAAACAGTACACGATCGGCAAAACTGCTGTTAGGCAGTTCATGAACTGCCTAAAAAATTTAGACATTTCATGTAATTCTCGAGCATTACACGATCTGTCTAAGGCCCAATTGCATTTCATGAACTGTCTAAATATTTTTAGCCAGATCATTGAAACTGTTTGACCATTACACGATCTGGCTGCAGTTCATGAAATGACTAGACAGTTCATGAACTGTCTAATTTCACGATCTGTCTACGACATATATAATATCTTAAATATTATATATAATTTCTTATTTATAAAAAGTTATGAAAATTAATTTTTTTGTCATCAACCAAATACAGAAAACAATCTGTCGCAATAATTTTAAATTTTTTTAAAATTTAAAAATGAATATAATATTATTATTAATCTCATTAATTAAGAAAAATTTAAAATAAGCTTAGATGATTTACTTAAAAATAACTGCTGTCAAATAGTTCAGTACTCCTGCAAAAGATGGCTGGCTAGTCTAACAGCCGGTATTATCACTTCCCCTATTAGCCTATATCTGGCCTATATTTATATATTTTTATGCTTTTATAAATGATATATAATATATAATAACATTTATAAAGTAAAAATGATGAAAATCAACCAAATGCATTAGATTATTAGCTACCATTTTGACATCTCTTGGCAAATTTTCGTAACAAATGTTTTTTTGGATTACTTTTTAAGACACATAACGCCATCCTATCGGCAAAAACATGAGTAACATCTTCGCACTATAATTTAAAATATTCAGATATTTTAAATAATTTAAATATTTTTTTCACTTGTTTTAGTTTATCATCAATTGCTAGATTGTAAAACTACAGATCGTTTCGATGAAAATACAAAGGTTTGTTATTCATTTCTCATTTATCATTTCAAGAGAATTTTTTTTTTTTTTTTTTCATTTTGAGAGTATTATCTCGAATTATCCTTTAAAAAAGTTTAATCAAAACTCAAGAATATATATAATTTCAAGTAAGATCGTAAAATTCAACTTTTTACTTATAATACCTCTTCTGGCTGTTTGTGTTTTCATTTTTGAATTTCCAATTAATCTATCTATATATAATATTGATATTATAAATAGTCTGATTAAAAAAAAATCTTCATACTCTCTATATTTGTATATAAATTAGTCTATAAAATATTTTTTTTAATTTGTTTTTATTCTTTTAGTTAATTGTTGTTGATGGACTTCCTGGAGTTGGAAAGACTGCAGTGGCGAAAGCACTAGCAGAAGAATTTGATATGCTCTATGTTCCTGAGACAACTTTAGATATGTTATATGTGAATAGTTACGGCACTGACCTGCGAAAATATAAACATCTGATGCCAAAAGACACCCAACCGATTGATTTATATGATTTTTGTCGCGATCCAAAAAATCAAAGACATTCAACATTATTTCAATATTTTATGTTCCAATTACGATATGTACATTATTTCCAAACTTTGGCTCATATTATGAACACAGGTAATTTTTTAAAAATTGTAACAGGTTTTGTTCCTATTCCCATGCAATAAAAATTTATTACAATTTTGAATTGTCTACCAATCAATTGAAATAAAAAGACGGTGTCTTCGATGGCAAAAAAAACTTGCAAATTTCTTTTCAAAAAAAAAAAAAAAAATTTTGTACATCTTTTTTTTAAGAGTTCGATTTTGAAAATATGACAATAGTTTAATATTTTTTTATCGGTTTACTTTCTAAACAGATAAAATTTTTTAAAATATATTATATTTGGAGTCCCTTCTTTTCGTGTCTTCATATTTTAACACTAAAAATTTTTAACTGGATTAGTAAGAGAATTGGATCAAGTTCATACACAGTCGACAATCAATAAAATCCAAAAAATAAAAATTGTTTCTATTTAAATTGCTTATAAGATTCATGGCTTCCAAATTAGCTTTTACTAACGATTTGTATTCGTCTTTTTTCACATCTGTGAACTATCTGTTTTTGATGTCGGCTTTAATTATCATAATTTCCTCTTAATGAGAATGGGCTGTAGAGGAGATTTAAGTTAATATTTCTATTCTTCTGTATTACCTAACAACAATTTGTTTGCATAATTTATAAGATCATATAAGGTGAATTTCCATCAGAAATTAATTATTTTAATTGCATTCATTTTGATTAATTCTAAAAATATTATTCTTTAGTTGAACTGATTTGTTGAAACATTGATTTTCTTTTTTTTTTTAGGACAAGGAGCTGTTATGGATCGTTCAGTATTTGTTGACCAAGTGTTCCTTGACACTATGCATAAGTTTGGTTATATAAGAAAACAAGGTATAAAACCACACACCTTTAGTATCGCCTGCTTAGAATCATAGTGGCGAAAGTCAGAAAATTCAATTTTTGAGTAAAGCCTACGAAACGTTGTTAGTACGTCTTCTCTTTTGAGAGCCAAAGTGGCGAAAATATTATTTACTATTGATCCTGGCCTATTCATTTGTTGCCCGGCTATTTAAATGTATATTTTTATAAAAATTTCAAACGCCTTTTCTCGAATTATTGAATTTCGGACTTTCGCAGAATGAGAATCTGGATACTCTAGGCGGCAAGTGATGGTGTTAGTTCTCCCCATAGGGAAACGAGAGTTTTATTCCTTTTCATTTGAAAGATTCCAGCTAATTAATTAAAGACAAAAAATTAATTATTTTTTAACATAATTATTACTAATTTAATTATCTATAAGATATAGAGCGATTTTTTTAAAAATATCTTTTATTTAATGTAATTAATCTAAAAAAAAAAAAATTTTTTTGAAATTCAAAAAAAGGGTTTCTATAACTTGTAGATATTTTAAATAGCTTTAATTTAAAAAAAATTTGAGGTCCTTAAAATTGTGGCCGCTGGAAACTCTCAAAATTAGCACCTCGAAACGCGCACCTTAATGTTTTTTAATGCCTTTTCAAATTAAAGGAGAAATTAAAATTTTTATTAGACTCGGACTTGTGGATTTTGATAAAACTCGAGATACTTAGCCCATACAGCACATATTTCCTCATCAAGTTCTATGCCATCCAATGGATATTCGAAGGTTGCCATAATTCGTGCTATGGAAATTTGTGCTGTTTGGGTAACAATTCTAAACAAAAAAAATATATTTCAGAATGTTAAAATACATTAAAATTTGATATCCAAGATTTTGTACTATTCATATATTTTTTTAGGAAAAACGGCTAATAAAGTTTTGAGGAGAAAACAAAAAGATAAATATTATTTTTATTAAGTAGTGACTTACTGAATATTTGAAAAATTATCAATTGGTAGTCTAACATTTTCAAATATTTTTTTTTCTTTCTAGCTATGTCTTATTTCGATGATGCTAAAAAAACCTCAATGGCCGAATTATTGAAACCACATTTAATAATTTATCTTGATATTCCTGTTGAAGAATCTAGAAAACGAATTGATCAAAGAAAATGTGGCGATGAAGCTAAATTACACACAATTGAATATCTCCAAGAGTTGGAAAAAAATTATAAACAAGAATATCTGAAAAAGATGAGGTATTAAATTTGATTACTAGTATAATAATTATCTATGGACCTATCTTTTAGTCTAAGCGCAGCCAAGCTGGCGGTCAAATGCAACCTGAATAACCGAGTCAAAGGGATCAGCTTACCAAAGCGATCTGGACAACCAATAAATAAAAAAGTCCTTGGTCTCGATTGTAGTGATCTATATGGGTCATTCTACAAAAATGGGTTAATTTCGCATAATTGCAAATAATTCAGTGACTACCAAACATATTGACTTTATTTAAACATCAGTTAATAGAAAAAGTTAATAATAATTTTTGGTCACACATGATAAATATTGAAATTTAAAAAAATTTAATGCAAATATTCGTCTTTTTAACCCTAAAATGTCAGTCCCCTGGGATGTTCCTGCTCAAAAAGTGAACATTTAATTGCGAATTTATTTTAAACTATTAGATTTATATCATTATTAAATATAAGATACTTTATTAAGAGTTGTTAAGTCATAAATTTTGATTTTAAGTGAATTTACATTATTTTTTTTTTATTTCAAAGTCGCGTAGCTCGATTCGAGCGTCAGTCTCCTGTTAAATTTGAAAAAATCTGATATTATACAATGTTGATATCTTGATATGCTTTATATAAGTATAGGGTGTAAAGTTGGCATTGGTGTCCGAATACCGGGCGTTATCCATCTTTTATATACTTTTATTGTTATTTTTGTGTCGAAAAACTCAATTTGTCAGTCCCTTGGTAAGTAATATTTTGGAAATTTATTAATAATTATTTCCACAATATTCTGGATTTGCTGTCTTTCCATTGTTATATTTAATATATAAAAGAAAAAAAAGTATTCCATATCAATTAGCAGATTTTTTGTGCTTTATATCAAAATCGTCAGTCCCCTTGGGTCACTCCCCTGGAATATATTAACAAAAACAAAATAAAAAAATCTGAGTGTTACTAACTATATGAATACAATAGAATCAATTTATTGACTATCAAAATCATTACAAACTATTGAAATCAAAGTTACAAATTGTGCATTTCAAATTTGACCCCAAAAAGTTACCCCATTTTTCTAAAATGACCCATATGCAGTACATTATATAAAAATTGTAACAATATATTATTAACGTTGAGTAAATTCATATACGTATGAAGTTTCTTCACGATAAAAGGCTGTTAATGGCAAGTAAACAAAACTCGAAAAGAATTTTGATAGGAGATTCAACTCTTACCTGCATCCTCCTTTGATCACTTTTCAGCTAAAAATCTAGATTTTCATTTTATTACTTTCTCTTACCTATGTATATCCATGTAATATATATATAGAGAGAAAGTATTGGATTCATGTCAAAAATTCGATGTCGGGATTTTGATGGATCTTCACGTTTTGAGGTCCCCTGAATCCAAAAAACTGGTTTTCGCGACATGGTCTGTCTGTGGTGTGTGTGTGTGTGTGTGGGTGGGTGTGTGTGTGTGGTGTGTGTGTGTGTGTGTGTTCAATTTTAAGCATGAAGGAATTGAGCTAGGAGCTTGAAATTTTATATTTAAGTTAAATACCTCCCGGGACCGGAAAAATAAGCTTTTAATCAAAATCGGCCAAAGAGTACTAGTACTTTACTGATGTACTTTTTCAGTTTTTTTCGATTTTCTCAAAATTCGCTCTAACGATTTTGATTAAAATTCAAAAATCAATTATTTTTTAGATGCTCTTTCAAATGTATATTCTCGTTTTGCCCTCAAAATTGTTTGAAGCACACTTTACTCTTGTATTTCATAGGGAAGATAGGAGAAATGGTTGCCATGGTAACAAAATATAAATATTTTGCCATGTTTATAATTTTGACATCTTAAATTTCTAATATATTGGCGGAAACTAAATATATGTCGACACAAAAAATCTGGTGTGACAAGCACAGAACACAACTTTCGATTACCGAAGGTAAGAGAAAGTTGTGTGCTGTGCGCCAGTCACACCAGATTTTTTTATTTTTTGTTTATTTATTTAATTTATTATTTTAGCACCCATGCTGAACTCTTAATTTATGATTGGACTACCGGAGGAGAAGTAGAAGCTGTTGTTGAAGATATTGAGAGAATTGATTTTGATCGTTATGGTAGAGATGATAAAAAATTACGCGATTGGTGGTTTGGAAGAGAGGATGATATTTATTTTAAACGAATGATGTGAGTAATAATACTTTTTTCAATTATGAAATTTTTAAAATTTTTTCTCGATCTAATTTTATCTTCTTATAAGCTCATTCACGGAAACATTCCTGAAAAATACATGTATTAGGGTGTTTTTAAACGAACATTTTTTTTTTGCTTGCAGACTCACTGAAATATTGTTCCAAACATCAAACAAAAAAATTCCCGCCATTTAAGACTTTTAACGATACTCAGTATGTTTAATATATCAATTGTGGATCCAGGCATTTTTATTTAAGTCATTTGGTATCCAAATGGCTTAAATAAAATCATCGGACTGCCTGGGGTCCGAACCCGCGACGTTCGGTATAGAAGGTAGGCACGCTACCAACTACTCCAAGCCCCGTGGGCTTTTATTATAGCTCAGTTCGGTTTTATGATTTTTCATTGCGATCTGTAGTATATTAGACACTCTTTAAAATGTCCAATATTGTTTTTTTGTTACTTGAACCGTTTCGTCGGTGTCAGCCTCGAAAGTCCTATTTCCATGAAATTGTATCCAAATAGCTTAAATAAAATCATCGGGATTTACATGTTATTTCAATGGGAAAAATTCAACGATCGAGAGGAAGCACCTAAAATTAAAAGCTTAAAGGTTAAACTCCGAGGGAAATTTTTTTTGATGTTTGGAACAATTTATATCTTTTTTTTCAATTTATCTCCTATACCTTGTTTTTAACCAAGTTTTAACAATATTTCAGTGAGTCTGCGAAAATAATATATATATATATATAGTATATATAGTTTACGGTGTTTGTTGTTGTTGTTTGATAAAAAAAAAAAACCAGAAGATGCAGCTGATTTTCTTAAATAGGATCAGCCCAAGGCTAACGTTTCGTTTCGTTCCATAATCATAGTGGATGCTGTGTCATAAAGACGTGGGATGAACTTAATAAAGCAAATTCTGTGGCTGCATCTTTATTTTTCATTTTTTTAACAACTCAACTTTTTAGTTTTTTAATGCAACTCTCCTATACCCGGTGTATATATATACAAGACTATCATACTTTTTATAAAAATGCATGCAAGATTTCTCGTCTGTCCTGGGGCCTTCTAATTTTGCCTCCCCTTCAGAGAATCCTCTCTCCTAACTAATCACAATGACTATTGTATTAAAAAACTATTAATTTAATTTTTTCTTCTAGGTTTACTAGCTATCAATCAAAACTGCAAAGTTATACTGTCATTCCTCGATTCGATGTCCCTGAATTTATAATCAATGGTGAAAGTAATAAAAAATTACGAGATGTAATAGAGAGCGTAAGTAACCTTTATATACACTTTAAGAAATATTCCCAATGGTCCCATATTTCAAAATTTCTTCTATTTTTAACTTTACCGAGCAACCGAAGTACGTAAAGTTGTAAACGCAAAAAAAAAAAAAATTGGAATTTGTCTAATGCTATTAAAATGTTTTTAGGTCATCTGAATCAAAGTAGTTTAGATGTCTCTAATATTTCTTTCGTTCTCTATAACTCAAAAAAAAAATTTTAATTAAGTGATTTTTCTCTTCATATGTTATGTCAAAGTTAAAAGTATGCGTTAACAACTGAACGGGGGTTTTTCATTAAAGTTCAAATAGTTTTGATTTGGGTCTCGGTATCACAAAATTTGTAAATTTTCTTGAATCATCTTTTTCATTGAAGAAATTAAAATTTTTTTAAAACTTAAAAATATTTTTTACAGACACCCGGTAACAAATACAGGGAAGGTTACAACGCCGATATGGGTGACAAAGGGATTTGGTTTAAATAAATTTTATTAGTGATGTAAATATTTAAATAATAAATATTTTAGAAATATATTAATTTTTCTTGTACAAAATATACTCACAACAACCATAATAAAATAATTATTACTTTAAAATTGTATTTTTTTAAAATAATATATACCTATATAAAAAAAAGAAAGAAATTGTACCTACCAGGGTTGTAATAAGAAATTTTTTCGGTGGTGGGGTCGGATGATCCCAGAAGTAATCCCCCTCTTCTAAATGAATAAATTTTAAAGATTATAAAATATTTTTTATAATTATTACTATAACTATGTAAAATTTTATTGCCCAAGGGGCTTGGAGTAGTTGGTAGCGTGCCTACCTTCTATACCGAACGTCTCGGGTTCGGACCCCAGGCAGTCCGATAATTTTATTTAAGGCATTTGGATACCAAATGACTTAAATAAAAATGCCTGGACCCCACAATTGATATATTAAACATACTGATTATCGTAAAAAGTCTTAAATGGCCTCAGTTGCCGAAAAGACTGTGTGAATGTGAGTGTGAATGAGAAAAAAGTGTGAATGTTTTAAAAAAAAAAATAAAATAAAATAAAATTTTATTGATAACCCCACCTTTCTATTTATTTCTCTATAATTTTTCGAGATTTCTGTTTCTATGGGGTAAGGAGGGGTTTGGACCCCCCTCCTTGGCTACAGCCCTGGTAACTACAAGTTCTTTTATTTCCTAATATGCTAAGACTTGGGAAAAAAAATAACTTATAATTTTTAAAAAATATATATATCGTATATTATTAAAAATAAATATTCTTGGAAAACGCCTGTTTTATATTAATATTCTAAAATTTCACTGTTTTCTTTCAGGTATTTCGCTGGGATCTAAAGGAATTTCAATTATATTATAAGGACATCGGACAAAAAATGAATATTTTTGCGTATTATCCGTTTATTTCTTATTCTAATGGTATAGAATCATCATCA
The DNA here is from genome assembly GCA_023213315.1 of Euborellia annulipes. NCBI lineage: Eukaryota > Metazoa > Arthropoda > Insecta > Dermaptera > Anisolabididae > Euborellia > Euborellia annulipes. Next base: position 60,916 of record JAKCPI010014145.1, on the reverse strand, counting down.
GTACATTCAACAGATTTTTTGCAAATCGTTAACTCTTCCCAACCAATATGACAAAACAGCTGCGCATTCCATGAATGCTATTTTCATATGAAAATGGGAAGAGTTAACGATTTGCAAAACATCTGTTGATTGTACTGAGGATGATTCTATACCATTAGAATAGAAATATCTACAAATAAACGGATAATACGCAAAAGTATTCATTTTTTGACGATGTCCTTATAATATAATTAATCATCCTTACGGCTAGCTACTAACAATCTAAAGGAATTTGTCGGAAGATTAAATCAAACCATCAATTATTCATAGCAGAGATAATTTATTTGTTGACGAGGATGCATCCTGTTCGTTTCGGCCAACAATATGCCTTCATCAGAACCATATTTCTCTAAAATTTAAGATTTAATTGTGCCCTCGGGCTTTGTGTTGTGGCTAGCGTGCTGGCCTTCTATACCAAGCTTCGGATTCCAGGCAATCCGAGAATTTTATTTAAGTCATTTGGATACCAAATTAATTTGAGGGAAGATGATTTTTCGCAAATATCTCGAAAAATATACGATTTTCTGCAAAAATTCATCTATACAAAAATAATCAAAATTAAATTACAAACAAAAATAGTAGATAATCACGCTTAAATGAACGGTTCGGAAGATTTAGTGGGGTAAAATTTATAATTCATATGATAGGAGACACAGAGAAGAGAAATATTTATATCTTGTTACCATGACAACCTTTATATGAATTACAGATTTTACCCCTCTATATCTCCCGAACCTTTCACTTTAGAGTGATTATGTACTAGAACATTTTTGTTTGTAATTTAATTTCGATTATTTTTGTATAGATGAATTTTTGCGAAAAACCGCATAGTTTTCGAGATATTTGCGAAAAACCATCTTCCCGCTACTTTACCGGCTTATTCCCGCCAAAGGCCCCGGTACTGGAAACTGCTGACTCTAGAGATCTTTCTGAAAAAATCCTGAAAATATTAGCCTTCAGAAAACTCTAGCCCATTTTTGTCGCCAGCTCTTAGACTATATGATTTGATGGTTGATTTAATCTTCCGACAATTCCTTTAGATCCCGCCGTACAAGAGCGAAATACCGGAAAGAAACTACAGTGAAATTCTTAGAATATTGATAATTAATTTTCAATAAATACTTGATTGTATTTTGTTTTCTGTTTCTGTATGAGAGAAAAACTAAATTAAAAATCTTAACAAAACAAATCTATCTCCTTTACAAACAAAATATTAAGTTTATAAACCAATTAAATTAAAATTAATTTTTTTTATGAGGTTTTTTTTTAAATTCTTTTCGTTATTTTATTCCTTAAAAAACATTTTTAATCTAAATTTTGATTGATCACATTTATTATAAAGAAAGAATTCAAAATGCCCGCGCTTCTCTGATTGCAAGTGGCGACGCAATCGTTGATTGTTGTGTGGCTTCACTTCTTTTCTCGTACTGTACCTTGCTAATGCCCGCGCGATCAGATGTCAAGTGATATTTTAATCGGTTAAAACAATTTATTTCGTATAAATTCTCATTCAGTGGTGTTTATTTCTATTCTTGTTTTTCCTCATGTGTTGTTCTACTAATAAAATTGTTCATCATCACGCCGTTTCATCTTATTTTGGGGTATGTATTTTTAATCTTATTATAAGCCATTCAAATGAAAACTTTTCTCGTTACATTTAATTTTTTAATATTTTCATTGATTTGCATATTTTGCAATGGAAAAAATTGATAAAATATTTTAATTGTGATAATTTAAATAATTATTTTACACCAAGTATTTGATAAGTTAACACTAACTTTTAACCTTAATGATGGCATTCGGATTCCTCCTTGATTTGATCATTGCATTGATTGTTTAGAGTTTTCCTGAGTGTTGAAAAAGTAGATTTCGCAAAATTGGTATATATGTGTATTTATAAAAATTCGGAGTGTTCGAGTTGGACTCCCAGCATGCTTTTTGGTTGCCTAAGCTCAAGGCTCATAAATAGGGATGGGGTCTAAATGGCCTTCGATGCCGAAAAAGACCTAAAAAGAAAAAAGCTCAAGGTTTCACTCTCGAGCTCATCAGCAGTTCCAAGGTGGAATTCGGGGCAGACTGCCCGAGCCCATCTCATTGAACATAAAAGAATAAATAATTATTGGCTCAAATAGTGATGTAAAGTGGCTGTAGACTTTGAATTGGATATAGGAGACTTTGTGGCCAAGGAATTAAATAAAAAACTTTTATTTAATTATTAACCGTCGGCGTTTCGGTCGCAAATCACGACCTTCCTCAGGACGATTAATTGTTAGAATACAATGAATGGTTCAAATTATTTTTTCCTAAATAAGAATAAAAGTAAAAAAGGAATATTTTTTATGATTAAATGAAAAGGAAGTAAATTAAGGCAATTGCTATCTTATAAACAAGGAGGTAATTTTATATAATAATTAAAAATGGAATATTTTAATTTGAGGAAATAAATTAATATAATGCGACACAATAATATTTTTATATGTATTTTGATTCTATATCTTCTTAGAAAAAACATTTCTACAATATAAAATATACTATCAATATATCAATATATGCTCCTATGTATTCAGAACAAAAAAAAAAACAATCTAATCATCATCGCCAGCTATAGCCGAATATTGTCTTTAGACATTTGCAACCGAGTGGAAAAATATTATTGATTTCTTTTTTGATTTGGCAATCAGATTGGATTACAATTTAATAGTAATTAGTATATTTATATATATATTATATATATTTACTTTTTATTCACAGCGACTAAATTTAATGTATTTTTATCAACTATATACTTTTCTAAGTTTTGTATATATAATATTTATAAATATATATATATATATATATAGGTTTTTGATTTACTTATTTAAATATTTTTAAATAATATCTTTGCACTCGGTTTATAATAAAAAAAAAATCTATTTACATATTTTCATTTTATAAACCACAATATAAAATTTCATTTTACTTTTTCTTAAACCATTTTAAAGGCTGTGTTATTTATCTAATCTTTTAATTTAATTTTATTTTTTTTCGATAATTTCTCTATATACATTTATTCATGTTGGTTTATATATATTTACATCAACAATGCAGCTGTTAATGTTATAATATTTACAAGAAATTTTTTTTTTATTATTCTACGTGTCATAATAATTTCTTTTTATTTTAACATTTATATGTGAATCGGTTTTTTTTTTTAAGCGTCAAAGATTTCTAAATATTTTATTTTTGTATGTTTTGCAAAACAATTATATAACAATGAATAAATGAAAAAAATTAGGGCGAATCAAATTTATTCAGCTGCTTAGTCCAAAATTAAGTTGTTATATTCCAATAAGCTTAAAAATCTTAAACATGAGTTGGGTTTAAATCCAAAAAGGCCATCGTTTCTTTTCCATAAAATGAGACAAAATACCCTTCAAAATTGAGGTGACTGAAGCAATGTTCCCATGTGCCGAAGTCTTCGGAACGGCACTTTGTTCCATTTTTTCATTTTTTTTACCCATTCCCCGCCTCGCATTGTTTTTAAAGTTTTTTTTTTTTTTTTGCTATTCGATCTTGGAGTATTTCGAATTTTATAATTTTATTGATAAGATTTATTTAACCTTCCGTCGAGCGCACCGATCTACCAGACACACCTCAACAAATTTGCTTCATTTTTCAGCCCCTTCGCGGAATTGTGATCTGGTTCTACTAGTAGCTGTTTTTTTTTTACGTGCTCTATTCGTCTTTACCAATGAGTTTGTAATTGACCTGGGCTACACCTTTTGATCAGAAAAGCTCATTGCGTCCGATCTTGGCGTCATTCGTTTTATAATAAATACCCGTTTGTCTGAAAGAATTTAAGCACGTTTTTTATCGTAACCATTAAATTGATTTTATCATCCTTCAAGAGAACTTATTTGTCCCACACAAGACCTTAAATTTAAATGTATTTTTCTGGATGTTGCTTAAAAAAGCACAATGCGCCCGAACTTGTCCGACATAATCCAGGCCGACGTAGACCCTTTTTCTGAAAGCCTTTCAGCACTTTTTTATGGTATTTTTTTATGTTCAACATTCGTCTAGTGAACTTATTTGTCGCACATAAGACCTTAAATTGATTTTAATCGTATTTTTCCGGATGTGGCTTAAAAAGTACAATGCGCCCGAACTCGTCCTTCTCAATATTTGCCCGACGGAAGGTTAAACAAATTTCACAAAATTTTTTAGAATTTTGTTTTCTTTTAATTTTTTTAAATTTTCTCTGAGACTTAGGGGTTTCAACAAGTATTACCTATAGGCCCTATATTTTACTTTTAATATACCGTGACCTTCCATACTCTGATTTCTCGGGGTCACTCACTCAGGGTTTCGCCGCTCTTGGCATTGCTTAACAGAATAAGTTTGATTTTGGATCTGAACAATCAGTGGCGTCATTTCAATTTTTTCTTGGGGGGGGGGCAAATTTTTTCTTGGGGGCAAACATTTTTTTTCTTCAAATTTACTTACAAATAGGTACTCAAATTTGGTCAAAACATATTTAATTTAATTAATTGTTTAATACAGTTTTGTACAGTTTGTATACTCGTAGATGTATTTTGAAGTATTTTATTTAGAATAATATAAAATTTTATAAAAATCAGAGCCCTTGGGGGGAGAGGCGGGGGTATTTGCAAAGGCCCACCCCCCATGCCCCTCCCCAAATGACGCCACTGTGAACAATAAGGGTAAAATATTTTTGGGCTATTAACACAAATTTTTTGCTCTTTACAAAAATTTTTGATCAAAAAATTTATGGTCACCTATCTTTCGCCCTCCACTAAATTATTTTCTGAAACTTGAGCTTAAAAAATTCCCTTTTGCAGCCCATTCCAACTTGTAAAATTTTTAAAGATATATTAAAAAAAAAAAAGAAACAAAATTATTTAAAAAATTAACATTCTTTATATCAATAAAAATTAATTACAAAAGCAAATGAAATATTAAACAATATAACAGACCAAAAAAAAAAAAACACTTGGTTTTTTTTTTTCAAAATCTTTTGTTTTTCACATTTTTTTTATTTAGTAATTCTCTCTTCACTTCAAAATCGTATTTCTTTTTGGTTATTCATCGATATCAACTATCTTTGACTACTATCTCAATTTCGAACCAAACAAATTTATATAAAATATATTAGATACATTTTTATGTTAATATTTTTATAACATTTTTTTTTTTTTATTGGACGCAAAAAACAATATTTTTAAATTAATTTTGTACTTTCGTGAATTATTTGGTACCTTTATAGTTGACAACAATTTTTAAATTATTAGTTTATAATCAGTCACATTTTTTTTTTAAATAACTTTAAACTCCAAAAAAATAACTATTATGAGTAATAATTATAATAATAATAATAACGGATACAAGAACATAATAGTAGGCCTAACGACTTCGTTGTCGTTTTTATTTCTTTTTTTCTTTGTTTAAAAAATAAAATAAAAGCAAAGATCTTTCGCGTAAATTGACTTGAATATCACACACTCTTTTTTTTTTTTCTTTATTCACATACTTTTCTTTTATATTTATTTACATTTTCGCATAACATTTTTCGACTCACGCAATTTGAGATTGAATCACAATTCTTTTTTTTCATCTTTTTTTTTTACACAGATTATTATTTTTCATTTAATGTGATAGGCTTTGGAATGATTTTGCAATAATAATTATTTAAATATAAAACCCAAATGAATAGTCTAATAATAACATTTGTTTAATTTTTATAAAATGCACTTTATACTTTGAATTTTTAAAATAAATAAATTTCAGAACAAAAATTGTTTTTAAAAAATTCACTCACTCCTTGCCAATCATCATTGTTTGGAGGAAATATTATTATTTATACTATTCAATACTGAATAAGATGCCATTTCTCTTTTTTAATTATAATTTACTCATCATTTGTAAATTATAACAAAAGTATTCGTATTTCAAACAGATCTTATCTTTGGCCCCACTCAGTTTATAACAGAAAAAAAAAATATTAATAATAATTAAGTTAAAAAAGTTTCTATATCCAAGGTCCTAAGTCCTTTTCTAACAAAGCTGCAGCATCTTGGCGTCCCATAACTCGAAGGAGGTTGAGGAAATCGGTTAGAGCTCCAGGATCGCGATGTCTAGCTTCCCACAGGTCCAAGATCGCTTCCGTTGGACTTGGCTTTGTGGCGAAATAGTTGATATACCTTCAAAACAAAATTTAACACAATTTTAATAAAAAATAAGAATTGAAAATTTTATAACAGACAAGTAAGATTTTACCTATCAACATTCAGTCGCTGAGCTAACATCCGCCAATCATTTCCACGTGCATTTGGCGGATCCAAACATTGGCACAATTGACGTTTAAGAGTTCGGTGCAAACTAAAAAAAAAATAAACATTGGAAAATTAATTAATTTGTATTTATATTATTGACAAAAAATAATTAAAATACAACTACAAATTTCTCATTCTATGTGGAAAAATTAAAACTAGAAAGACTGGATTACTTTTGATAGAAATGTTTAGACCATTTCATTGCAATGGAAAGATACAAATCTTATAACCACCCTCTGAATTACACGCACAGAGGGTGATTTTATATTGGTCAAAATAAAAAAAAAAAATTCTAAATAGGCTCTACTTGTCCGGAAACACAAGTGGCGGATTAAGGGCATCTAGGCACTTCAAGTTTGGGCCCTCCCCCCTCCCTTTGATATTGTATATGCCATTATTTTTTGTTCTACCCACTATCACTATCCATTTAAAATTTTTAAAAATAAAAATAAAAGAAAATTGGCAGATTGTAGGCCTACTTATTTTTAAACGGAGCTTCAGAGTAGAGTAGTTAAAATTACACACAGAAAAACAAAGTATTTCATAGATCATTACAGAATATATTTGGTATATTTTGGTTCAGAAAATATTTTTTAAATAAAAATTTAATATTTTTAAATTTTGGGGCCCCTTCTATACAGGGGCCCCTAGTCACGTGCCTAGTGGGTAGGGTAATCCAGCACTGGAAACATCTGCTTTTACCAGATATTCGGCATTTTTTTTACTAAATAATTTATATCTCTGGAAAGGCTTGAGTTGAATTTTTGTAAGGACTCATTAATATTAAGTCCTAGTTTGGAGAAAAAATTTGCTCAAACCCTCCCAAAGAAATAAATTATTTAGTCAATTTGGCGAATGAATCGTTTCCCAACATATGTTTATGGGAACTTATTTTTATTTCGACTAATTTAACCAGTCTTTGAATCTCCATACATTACAGAAAAAAAACTCCGAATATAAGACAAAGAATGAATAAAAATTTATGAAGTAGTCTTTGAGAAAGGCCACTGTACACGACCGAAACTTTATCTACCAATAGAGAATAGATATATTTATTTTTTATTTTTTTAACCACTAGTAAATATGCTAATTAAAATACAATAAAATTTATTATACCGAAATGGGGAATCAAGTGTAGTGGCCATTGAGCTACAACCGCTACTCGTAGCGACAGTTAGGGCCCTTGACACAGCTGGACTCGCGGGGGTCTGGAAAAAAAGATGATTTATCTGAATTTATAAATATAAAAAATTATAAAAATTTAATATAAAATAAAAAATATTCACTTGATGCAAAGGATTCAAAGGAAGCGAGCACCGGAAGCTCTGTCGATGTGTTTGTCCTGTGCATTCCCGTTGTGCTACCATAACCCGGAAACCAAGTCCTGATGATCCTGGACCCACACTGCCAGAGGAATTTTGTACTCTCTCCAAAGCAAAGGAGCAATGAAGAGCATTACTGGTCGCCGACCATACATGAGGATAAGGAATTTCTTGTGAAGCTCCTCCTTTGCATTGCCAGCCAGCATCTAAATCTTCGAGGCCAATAGCTAAACCTGAGCCATCCGCGTAGAACGCGAACGGTCTCGATTTATCCAAAAGTGCGGCACCTAATCGTCGCTCAGTTTGCGTGACGGCCTAAAAAAAAATAAATAATAAATGACGCTCTTCCGGGAAATGTACCAATACAAAAATCCTAATATTTATTTAAAAAATACAATACTTAATTTAGCCTATTGTGAGAGTTTTTTTTTTTTTTTTTTTACACTAGTGAATAAAAAATACTAACAATCTCGGTTCAAAAGTTGAAAAGAAAAGAGAGATAGAAATATTTTTTTTTTTAAATTTTAAAACATAAATGGGACAATCAATGAAGGCCAAAAAAAAAAATTAAATTAAATTAAAAATAAAAAATAAATATTATTTATTTTATTATAAACAAAAAAATAAAAAAAAAAAAAAAAAAAAAGCAAGACCCCCCAACCCCCCCCCAAAAAACCCCCCGCCCCTAAACAATATATTTTCAAATAATTCATATAAGATTATCTATCAAGTGATTTTAACTAATTTCTATTCAAAAGAAATTCGTTTATCATTTAAAATTTTTTTTTCCAATTTATTTTTAATTTATATCTGATTATTCGGATGAGCCTTGATTCCATTTAGTCCGAATAATCGAGTTTCTACTGCATTTATATTGATGATTTATCGAAGCGTATTTATTTCTTTAGAAATCAATTGATTTCAATAAAGTTTGGGAGATAAAGTAATTTATGTCCCAGGCAATGGCAGATTAACTGGGGGGCTAAGACATGATTTTTATGAACATAAAAAAAAACGAATTTCTTCTTAAAGCTTCGGGATAAATTAAAAATAAAACAAACTTAACCGATTTTTGTAATTAATACAGTTTTGAGGGTGATAATGATAAATATAATGATAGTAAAATTGATATTTTGAAGTATGAAAAAAAAAATATTAAATAAGAGATTTTTCTCCAAAGCTCAGTGAGTAGCAATTTACTAAAACCCCTAAAGAGAGAGAAAGAGAAAAGAAATACAACTAAAAGATCAGTGTTTGCGCTTTTAGCTTTATTTCGTAAATAGTACCTCTAGCCGTGCTTTAATCTTCAACAACCCCTTGATTGATTAGTTCAATGTATGATTAAAGGGTGGTAGACAGAGGGAAACGGAGATTTTAAATCAAAAGGGGTATGTCGCCGTCAGTCTAGCAGGCTAATCTTAAACGTGCCTTTTATCAAAAGGAAGAAAATTTTTTTAAATTAACTAATACGCCTTAAACCTCTCAACCAAATTAACTTTTCTTGATAGATGTTTGCCTATTATCCAGGGGTAATCAAGAATTTGCAATCTTAACTAACCTAATGATTTTCAAAACTTGTTTATTTTTCAATATACTAAAATTTAATAAGCCCGTGACTCGTGGCTCAGAGAGAAGGCATTAGTTTCTCGTGCGTGGGGTCTTGGGTTCGCTTCCCGTCCCAATCGAGGGAAATTTATTTTAATTGACTACCAATCATTTGGTGGGTTCTAAATGATTCTGGATTCCGAAAAAGACCTCAAAACAAATAAATAAAAAAAATTTGATAAAATTCTCCAATGCAAAGCTCAATCATGTATTAACAGTTTCAAAAGGGGATGTAACAATAATTTATTTAAATTAATAAAAAATGCTATAATTTCTAGATTGTATCTTTTAAACAGATAAAAATTTTTACTTTTAAATTCCAGCTATCTAAAGACAATGTATTTTGGTCTAGAAGGCCTAGTTATTAGATTTCATCTTCAACACGCAAAGGTTTATCTAATGATATCTCTGCTAAAAACCAAATATTAAGTGCGGAAAAAAAAATAAAATAAGACTCGTTAAAAGTCTAATCGAAGTTTATTTTTGCAATAAACATAGTATCACTATAATTATTCTTTCATGGAATGTGTTAAATTTAGGATACTAAATTAGGTGTTAATTAGCAGTCTTGTGATTAATGATGTAAGTACAACGATAAAGATATTTATTTACCTCAAGAGCAGCAACGGTGTCTTCCAGAGCATAAACACGAACACTATATTCTAGTGGAGGAGGAGTTGCTCCAAGGGAGGGTGCAAAAACTGCAAGTCGTAAAGTTTTAGCAGGAGCAGCCCCAAGAAGTGACAGGCCTGAATTAGCAGCTGGCTCCCCAATGAGGACGTAGCGTGCAAGAGATTCGCACACTAAGAACGCTTGGTTAGCATCTAGTTGAGTGAACACGGGAGTGTTGATGGTTTCTTCTCCTAAAGTCACCAACTTCTAAAAAGAAAAAAAATTCTCCTAGTTTATGAAATTTTTTTAAGCTGAATAATAAAAATCAAGCTCTATTCCCTAAGAAAATAATAGGCCAAATAAAGATAATAAAAAATATCAATAGAATAATCTGTTTATAAATAAATATATTCACAGCTAATAATGAGTTCATTTAAAAAGCTGAGTTATTTCTTTAAAGTAATAAAACGACCATTTCTTCGGCTCCCTCATATGACATTTTTCTCCCTCCTATAAACAAGCATCGGTCTTGTTCCCACTCTTGGTTATTATTTAAGCCTATTAATAATTTTATTTATTTTTTTTAAAGAGATATTTCTTCCTGAATTCTGTAACAATTATCCTTGATTGTTTTGCATATATATGCGATGGTATATTCGAGGCCATCATAGTGAATTATTAAAATCACCTGCCAGACAGGGGTCTCTTCTAAGGGAGAGTCACTCCACCAGAGATGTACTCGCCATCCATCAGCTGGAGCCAGCTGCGCACAATGATGCATTTGCAAAATCGCAGGTTTCTTCAGAACGATACTTCCCGGTCCACAAGCTACAACGGGGCTGAGTTGTGTTTGATGATCTAAAACATTTTAATGAAAATTTTCAATCTCTAAAAACTAGGGAAGAGTATGAATTAGAGGGAACCCTTTTAATTCCTATATCATTGTGTATTAATTAATTTAAATGGCGCGAAACACACACCTGATAATTTGGGGCGGTGGCGATCATCTCTTAGCACAGCAAGATATAAAGATGCGGACTGTCCTCGATTCAAGGCTCCTTCGGGAAGTAAAAGGGATACAGCACTGGAGTCTAGGGCAAGACGACCGCCCGCAGAATCCACTTGATCAGTCACCAAACAGTCAGCTGAGTCCCCTGCTGAAGGGGGTGGGTTCAATCCTGGTAAAGGTGGCGCGGGGGAGGGCTGCTGTCGAGGGCTCAGCCCGCCTGTTCCAATCGCCCCACCAGCACCTAGTGACGCTGTACAAAATCCAACAATTCAAAAGATAAACATAGGATGTAACAAATTTTTCATTTTAAATAATACCTAAATTGATAGTCTATCTTAAAAGTCCTGGCCTCTCCCATTATTATTGGAGATATTTTCATTATGGCTTTCTCCTTGGTTGTTATTATTTATTTATTTTACTTACTTGTCGAACAGTAGCTGCTCTCGCTAATGCTTCCGCCCCCTGCTGTTCCTGCCGAGGTGCTATTGCCATATTGGGGTAAATGAGGAACATCATAATGATGTTCGGAATGACTTCTAGCCAAAGGTCGTTGATAACATGGCAACACTGAAGGAGGAGCTGAAAGAGTAAGATCTGGACCAGCTGCAGCAACAGCCGCTGCAGCCGCCGCCGATGTGCAGTGATGTGGATGATGGGGATGTTTCTTGTCACATTCAGGAAAATATTCTGGATGATATTCTGAAAATTAATAAAAATTAATTAAACATGGATTACCTGCGAATATTTTATTCAATATATAGCAACAACTAACAATGGAAGAGGCATTAAAAAAAAAAAACCCTTAAAATCTTTGATGTTTAACTGTAAATTGCCTGTACGGAGTACGTAGAGCAAACGGTTTTATTGTCCTTTCTATTATAGGGTCATTTGTCTTCGAAATGATGTAAAGCGGGCCTGAGGAAGACTAGTTTTACGATCCACTTGAAGAGCGAGGGAATTAAAATTTATTTAAGTTGGGAGGAAAAAAAGACTAGTTTATTAAAATTTTTAATTTAAACTGACATTTTCTTCCAAACTAAAGTTAAATGGTTTTGTAAACAAAAGCTAACTAGATAAAATAATTCGTCTCTAAAATTTGTTAATCCTATAGAGTGAATTCACATTAGGGGTCGTCCACATATTACGTAACTCGTTAGGGGGAAGGGTTCTGGCCAAAACGCTACTAATTGTGACATGGGTGAGCCGGGGGTTTCTCAAAGAGTAACATAACAATTCAAAGTTGAATTTATAAAATTTTTTGAGTTTGAAAAGATGGGATGAGACAAAAAAAGACCAAATGATTTGGAAAAATGAGTGATTATTTGAGCCACGAGGGGAAAATTCAAGGTAAAATGATATGCATTTTGGATAGGAAATTTTAAGAAAAAGTTTGAAACAAGTTTCGGGGGGGGGGGAGGGGGTAGTTTTATGTTGTGACAATATTTGTAGGGAGGTTTGTTTGTATGTGACTAACTTTGACGAGGGGGGGGGGGGACTAGAATATCGTTAAAAAAGGCGTTGCGTAATATGTAGACGTCCCCTTATATGATAAAAGGTAATTTTTTAATTTATACATATTAATAGAATGGTATAAATGAAAATTTTTCTTTGTTTTAGAACCTACCACTTGCGGCCATGTTGTACATGCTGTGACCTCGTCCTTTTCTTCGGAGTAATCTCACTAGAAAAACGGCAACAAGGAGGAAGACTGCGAGAGCTACGGCCAATCCGATATATAGAGCGAGATCCGGCTCCGATTCAGCTATAGAAAATAAAAATCAACTTGTTAATGACCTCCTCGATTTGGTAAGTCGAAAAAATTTCATAGATAGCGATAGACAATCAACCAAAAATTAGTGGTATTATATTGTGGTTAAAAGAAAAATGAAAATAAATGAAAACTATTATATTAATAAGGAAATTGGGCAACTCACCTTCTTCGGTGAGCTGAACGCCGCCGGTATTAGGATTGTCAACTGTAACCAAGAAATCAAGTGTTGAATTAGGGAGAGAATATTAGTAGGTGAGATTTAGGAGAATATTTTTGTTATAGAGTCTTAATAAAATATGGATATTAGAAGAAATGCAAAAAAAAGTGTTAGACAAGTTATTTTTCCAAATGATTTATACTGAAAACAATTCCTTCAATTTTTAACGAACGATAGGGTATGACATGTCGATTGACGCGACTTTTAGTGGTGGCAGGGAAGTATTGTTTCACGTATTGTAAAAAAAAAATAATAATATTTTATTGCAATAGTATCTCGTTAGCCGTTTTTCTTGGTTCTAGCTAGCCCAAAGTGAAAAAAATCTAGTGTGACTGGTCGCACCTTCGGTAAATGAAAGTTGTGTTATAATCTTGTCATTTTTTTGTGTCGACATATATTTAGTTTCATCTACAGAACATTAGAACTCAAGACGTAAATTTACAAACAGAACAATTTTGTAACACACACAGACAGACCATGTTGCGGGATTCACTTTTTTGGAACCTCTAAACGTGTATTTCCCCATTATAATCACAACATGGAATTAATTCAACATTTTCTCTCTTTATATTAACATATAATGGTAAGAGAAAAAAATGATATTGTTTTGGTTTATAAACTACAATTTATGGATATAATATTCCCACACAGCACAAAATATTGCTGGAATTTTGCAGCAATATTGCCAATCTTGCTCAAAATTGACAATATTGCACCAACATTGATGCAATATTTCTGCAATGTTGCAAAAAGCGCGGACCATAGGAATATTGCAACAATATTGCTGCAATACTCCTAGCTTGGAATATTGCCGCTGCAATGTTGCCAATATTTTGCAAGATTTGCAATATTGATGCAATATTCCTGCAATATTAATTGGCAATTTATGCAAGATTCGCAATATTTCTGCAACATTGCTGCAATATTTTGTGCTGTGTGGGTTCATTCTGATTCCTACGATATTTCTGATTTAAGATTATTGTTCTGTCTTCTTCATCCTGATAATCTTCTTCAGGTTATTTAAATTTCTTTGCATTAGCCTATATCCTTTATTGTCCCCCTTTTTTTAGTGTGATCCCTAAATGTCGTTTTTCATTTTGTTAATTTTTTAAGAGCTTATTAGAAGGTGTACCGGGGGTAAATTTGCTTTGAAAATTATATTCTTACTAAAGCCCGATAATTATAATGCTTCCAAACCACTAATGGCATCCGAAAGGGCAAAAAGAAAAGGCCTGATTTTATAAACAAAGTTCAACCTTGAACGTAGTGTATAAATGAAAATATTTGGAAAAAATCTCTTGGTGGTTAAAATGTTATAGAAAAGATAAAAATAAAAAGAGAAATATATTAATATATATGCAAAAAGAATCCACTCACTTGGACACATTCCGCCAGTGCAGTTGGTAGTTTGGCTGTCACGTCCCGGACAATATTTTCCCCCATTTGCTGGTGCTGGATTAGCACAGGCCCTTCGTCGATGATGCTTACAATCTGGACCACAAGCAGACCAGGACGACCAGCCGGTCCATCGTCCATCGGAGGCTGCACAAAAAAAGAGTTCATTTATACGATTAGAAACATTCAACAATAAAAAATTCCATCTCTCTACCAAAGATAAAATGAATTTATTTTTATAAAACTCATTTTACTCTTTTGTGTGGATTTTTGTTAATATGCAAACTTAAAATGACATATTTCAACTTAATGATAAAAAGTAAATTTTTATTTTTTTTATTTTAATTCAAATGGAAACGCGTGACTTGTGTCACAAAACAGTACAATAGCCTACTCAATGAGCGGGATCAAGCTTTTTCCATTAAGTCAAAACCCCCAGAATAGATAAATAATATTTTAAATTGAAAAGAGGAGGAAAAAAAAAAACGCTGATGTGGGCTGTTGTAAAAATGAATGTCAATGTTTAATTGGATTTCTTGTCACCTGACAAAGTATTATTACTTGGCTAAATAAAAAAAATATATATATATGAAATCACATGCATAGACAAAACAAATGCTTTTCTTATCAAAAAAACTTTTTTTTTTTATTGTTTATATTCATTTATATATGATACGAGCTTGGAAAAAATAAAAAAATAAAACATTTACTCTTCAAAAGTTCACTACTAATATGAATTTTTTTTTTTTTTTAATATGAAAATTTTATTCATCATGCTTGTCATTTTATTTACAATCAATTATAAATTCACTAGTAATTAATGCATTAATGGAAATTCAACAAATGCACATCACTCTCAATAAACTATGACAAATGAGAAAGAGCACAGATCAATAATTGTTAATTATTTACATGTGTGTATTCGATTCATATACAGATGTATTTTTAAATAAATAAAAACAACAAAATTGAAGCTGATTTCTTTGAGAAATTTTTCATTCATTTGATTACTTTTTTCCAAATATTCATTTTTTAATTTTCATAAAAAAGTAGGCCTACTAGTAATTAATAAAATCCTTTATTCATTTGTTAATTATTACTTTTCTGTAGAAATTTGTTAAACAAATACTAAATATATGTACTCTTTATCTTAAATTGCTGCAAACCCATCTTCTTGGAGTCTTGTTGAGTATTTCATTTCTCTCAGTTTATTTTTTAATAACAAAATTTTTTATTTCCCATATTTGAAAATAGGCCTATATTATACTAGAAAATGAGGTAGCGCTTCTCTAGTTTTTTGTAAGGTCTTTTTCGGCAACTGAGGCCATTTAAACCCCGTCCATATTTATTCAAATTAAGCTTAATTGTGATATCTATTGAATATATACAATATCAGTTTGTGGAATTACTAGGAATTAATTATCTTTTAATTACTTCAATTTATCCTACTATCATCTTAGTTGCGCACCCAAATATGGGGAAGTTTGTTTTTTTGTTTAACCGGAGTTTTCTTTTTGTCATTCAGCAGGAAATTTCGGGATTTTTATGGTCAATAATAGTGATTTTGTTTAAATAGTTTAGAACGTTACTAAAAGCAAGTAAATAGGCATTTTAAGTTTTTATTTTTGTTTAATTTTTTTAATTTTTTATTGGTATTTTGCTAATTTTTTTTGTTGGAAATTTTGTTGTAGAATTGTTCTGTTATTAAATGTATTATTTCCAAATTCGTTCCCCAAAATTAATTTCTGAGTTATCTATTTAATTAGTAGGTCTATAGAGTTTACTTTAACACCAAATTGAGAAATTCACTATTTAACGTGATATATCTTAATTAATAATTTAAAAATAAATATTTCAGACTACTAAAAAACTAAAATTTATAATAATATTGAGATGATGGCCGAACTATTAGCAGATATGAGTAGGATGGCAGCCAGGGAAGAAATCAGACACAAATTTAATCAATCTTTATCTAATTTTATTTCGATTGCCGACGTTTCGGACGCAAATCAGATTGTCCTGAGGAAGGGCGCGATTTGAGTCCGAAACGTCGGCAATCGAAATAAAATTAGATAAAGATTCTTAAAATTAGAAAGATTGATTAAATTTGTGTCTGATTTCTTCCCTGGCTGCCAACCATATCTGCTAAAATTTATATTATTATTATTATATAATATCAAATTTAAAATAAATTATTTCTCTTTAATATTTATCATATGGCATATTTCGGTGTTTTGGACACATTTAAATCTCTCCTTTAAAAAAAGACTTCCATAATTTTTAATTAATTATTGTAGAATTCTTTTTTGTTTTATTCTTGAGAGAACAAACAATACAATGAATAATTTTTGTTTTTCTTTTTGAACTTGAACAAGATGGAAAGTAAGGTGAAGAAAGTAAGAAGGCTTAGAGTTGTCGCTTTTAAACTGATAAACCATACGGAAAGAACCACAAAATAAGCAACATAGTAAATTCATACTGAATAGGTATAAAGTCTAATAACAACTACACACACACACCATGATACTACAGTACGTTCAATAAAACTTGATTGCTAACTAGGAAAATCCTCCCAAGATGTTACAGCAAATATTTTTTATAATATAGAGAAAGTTTCCACTGGAATTGGATGTGTAATCCTAAACGTGTCCAATAAAATGGAAAATCCTCTTTTTTTTAAGAGCATGAAATAAAAAAAAATAAAATGTTCTCAAATGCAAAAAGGGTGACAAAGAAAGTACTTTCAGTTCGTTTATTTTGTATACATATAGATAGATGATTTTATCTCAGTAAAAAAGTAGACTCACTAAAAATCATTTGAGAAAGCCTCGTTTTCGCGAATTAGAATAGCCAGAAGTGAACCGAATCTCAAGTGCAAATCGTAGAAATAAGTCGGAATAAGCGACAAGGTCTTTTATGAGAGATTAGGGCCAGCAAAAGGAGATGAAAAGCAAATGTAGTGCACAAGGCAAAAAGGAATGTTCGATAGGGAGAAAAGAGAGAGAGAAGAGGTCTGATAAAACCATAGAAACGAACAGAATTCAAAGGTAATCTCTTGGATAGTCGCTAAATGAAAGAGGCTCGATTTGGATTCCAGGTCAGAAGAGAAGCTTGATAACATGACAAGCCGTCTTCTGATATGATATTCGGGAAGAAATTTTCCGCTTGACTTTTTTTGATCCTTAAAAATCTAATAAGAATTCTGAATGCCATCCAGAAAAAAAAATGACTCCTAGGCTTATTCAAATGTTTTAAAAAGAATTCTTTTCAATTTCCTTCCATGTTACAAATATGAATCAACATCCCGATGTCTATTATCTATGTACACAATGATCTTTATCAAATAATGAAATCGCAGAACAAGGAGGACTATCGGTTCAATTAAAAGAAGAGAATAAATTAACGTTCGATATCTTAATTTAATTATAGTTGAAAAAGTATTTTCGGGATAACAGTGAAACAATTGGCATTGTCATTGGAAAGGGAAGAAGAGATTATTAAAAGGCAGCCATGCCAATGAAAGGGAGGATTTCAACTAGGGAGAGGGAGTTCCACTTTTTCATCCCCTAAGACGAGACGAGATCTTTAATGAAACAGAGAGACGCTCCGATAAGAATTTAACGTTCGTTCGCTATAGTGATGCTACTCATTCAAAAAAAAAATCCGAAGATTTTTAATTACGTCAGTACAAAATAGACGAGGCGTCAAGTGCTCAAGAAAAAGACTGACGGCAAACGTGCAGAAAAGAAAAGACTAAGAGCATGCTGCGTGCGATTGCGTTGTAAGTTGGCTGATGAGAACATGATAAAAAAAAATAAAACGTAAGGGCAGTAAGAGGAAGAACGAGGCAATGAATTCCATGGGGTTTTTGAAGGAATTCCACTTACCTGAAATCAGATTGTCCTCGTGGAAATAGCCTCCTTGTTTGCAAGAGCGTAAGAGAAAAGGAACCAGGGTGGTTAGTATTGTGGACGATTAGTCCAAAGCTTCAGTTTAATGTTATATCTATTAAAGCCATTTTAGAAGGAAACAAAAAAAAAAAACATTGCGGGATTGTTTACTTGGGAGAAAAAAATTCAAATTGAATATTTTTTTATTCTGGCACTCATTAATAAATTAAATATAATATATAAATTAAAATACTTTATTTTCATTATTATTTTTTTTTTTGGCATTAATCGTGGTTTATTATTTAGTACCATATTTCATCGATTCTAAAGGTAGCATTCCGATCTGCAGACACACACTGCGCACCGCTCAAATGGATTTCTAAGAATTAGTGTCCGACCAAGCGACCCAGCAGCGCCGGGGGGCGAGTGGCTGCCTGATTCCAGCAGCGCTGACCAGCCGCTCCGAGCAGTCCCGGCAGCGCTGCTCGCTTCAAATTGCCAAGATTGCGACATTTACTGAAGAAAATGATGAGTTTTCGGTTGATTTAATTTCTAAAAATCCAGCGCTGTACAATTCTTAACTAAAATTCTATAAGGATATTGATGTTCGGGAAAATATATGGGAGCATATGAATCAATAATGAATCAATTTCATTCCTCTTTGATGAAAGTAATAGCAACATTATTTCGTCTTCCTCTTCTTCGACTTCAATCAGTCTCTTCACGAGTTCTCTCTTTCGTTCATTTAAATTTGACATAGTTATATATTAAAGGTACGTACACTCTGCGCTCTGCTCTGCTGCGAGCAGTTTGCGGCTCGTGTTCGTTGCTCGTCCAATTTTCATTGAAATTATTTATTTTGACGAACCTGCCGCAATCCCATTTTTTTTTTAATGAAATCCGATTCTTTTCAAATATTTGTATTATAATTCTTCATTTATTGATAATAATATTATTAAAATTTACTTAAAAAAAAAACTATTTATATAAATTATAGCATATATTAAGGAAATAATAAATACATACATATAATCAACCTCATCTGGTCTCTTAAATATGATAACTATGAAGATAATATTAAAAACATTATTTTAATAATGATTTAGAGAAGAATTATAAAGGCTATTTGGTTACTGCCGGGCAGCGGTCGCAGCTATCCGAATGCTTCTGGCAGCGCCGCACAGCAGTCCTGCCGGGCAGCGCTGGGGCAGTGGCTGCCGGGCAGTCACTGCGAGATCGGAATGCTACCTTAAGACGCACTTTTTTTTCAAAAATAATATTTTCCAAAATCTTAGAATCGATGGCGTCTTACAATCGCCGTCAATGAGCAGTATACTCGAAATGCGATAAAAGACGCAAACATGATGAGTAAAAGTTCGAACAGAATCATAAGGTGCTATTTTGTTCAATTTATTTTAATTTAACACCTTAAATTGGTTTTATATTTTATTTTTTCAAAAATTTCTAAAATTCTCAAAATATTTTTAAAAATCATCCGCTTATTAAAATAGGTCTGAGGATTTCAATGCTCGCCCAGAGTTAAGAAAATAATTTTTTTATTTTAATGAAAAAGTATACTGATTCTCATTAATTGAAATATCTCTTTCAATAACAACAAAAAGTATACCCATTTCTCATCTCAGCCTTTTTCAGTCTGAACCTTCCCTCTATCATTAACGTTGATTTGTGGTGCCCTCTTACAAAAGAAAATCAAAACAGGCTTGTTTCTGTATTCCCTCATACTATAAAAATTCGTGATTGACTTCCCCTAGACTTTCTCCTTTATTCAACAAATGCGTGATTATATTATCTATATCAGCCAAAAGTATTCACTGGCTAGAGATCTGACTCAGCCCATTCTAGAGAGACGTGATTATAGAGATGATATTAATTTATTTTTTAAACGTTTTTGATAAGATCTCAGATCAGAATGGATTTGAAAAATTTTGTTGTATGAGCTGAGCAAATATACATGCGTGTTGGTTGCTTATCTTGAATCGCACTTGATCTCTCCAAGATTTAGAGTTGTTTTCTCTGACCATTAGAGTTGAATGCTAGATGAATATTTTTGACTAAAATTGTAAAAAATGGAGCATATCATTATAACTTGAAGAATCATTTTCTTTTTTTTTTTTTTTTTCAAAATTAGCAGAAATTTTATAGTTATAAGGTGGCTGTAGATATCAGTTGATATAAGACAGGATTTGGCAGCCAATTTTTGAGCCTCGACTCCTCTGTCCTATTAGCAGAAATTGTCATTTCATCGTTGATTATTGCAAAAATTATTCAGTTTTCGAAAAAAAAAAAAAAAAAACAAAGAATGAAAGCTTTCTTTTTCTTTATTTTGCCAGCCATTGGCTAAAAAAATATAGCCTACTTATGAAATTAATAAAACCATTTTAAAATAGTTTAAATTATCATAATATGACAAAAAATTACAAATTTCAAAATTTTTGAAAAAACTTATTAGGTAAAGTATACTGCTATATTCCATATTTGATATAATAAATCATTAAAAAAATATGAATTATCATGGTTTATATTTTTAATAATCATGATTCAATCTGGCTGCTCGCGTTTTTAAGTAATCGTGTTTTCCACATACACACACAGACATTCTTCTTTTTTTTTTTTTTAAACACCTACATTTTTTCCCCATTCACACAGTCTTCTTGACAACTCAGACTTTTAATGATACTAATATTTTTATAATATATATATTTGGGGTCCAAGCATTCTTATTTAAGCCATTTGTATCCAAATGGCTTAAATAAAATCATCGGAATGCCTGGGATTCGAACCTGCGACCCTTGGTATAGAAGGCAGATATAATTCTAAAAATTATTTTTTTTTCGACTCAGGGAGGTCTAAAACGTTGAGAATCATCAAAATCTCAAAGTCGAATTTTTTATTATTATATGATTTTTCTTTATATACTGTACACTTCGTATACGAAAAAGAAAAAAAAAAGCAAATTTTTTTATAAAAGATGAATCGTAAAGTCTCACTTCTCATCCAGAAAATAAGGACTAAAGGGTTTTGTCAATTCTTGGATTATGTTCCCACTCTCCATTTCTAAATGTAGTAGATATTAAATATTTTTAGGTAAGGTATTTTTTTTTTTTTAAATAAAATTTGATGAGAATATTATTAAAAATATAAACCATGATAATTTATAAAAGTCCATATTTTTTTATGATTTATTTTTTGTTATCATCTTGTATTACTTTGCCTGGTATTCTTAAAAGTTAGATTATGAAAATGATATATCCATGAAAAAAATTTAATAT
Organism: Euborellia annulipes; assembly: GCA_023213315.1. Classification (NCBI taxonomy): domain Eukaryota; kingdom Metazoa; phylum Arthropoda; class Insecta; order Dermaptera; family Anisolabididae; genus Euborellia; species Euborellia annulipes. The sequence goes on along the minus strand of JAKCPI010014145.1, from coordinate 39,434 downwards.
AATTTTTTTTTTTTTTTTATCTTTATGTGAAAATTCTTCAAGAACGGGTCAGTGTATGGCCGAAAAACTTTTTATCATCGACATAAGCAGATCTACTATATCTTTCTTCTATGCTATATTTATGCATTATATCGCATACCTTAGACATTACATACATTGGCTTGGCACGTTCCATTACATTTTATATTATAGACGTCGTCATTTTAGAAGCTTCGGGCCGGGGAGTGGTTTAACCATTACACACCAGCGATATATAATATTAAAGGGGCCGCTTTCATATCTACATCGCGTGAAAACAGAGGCTTATCAAAGAAGGTTTCCTCGAGCATAAGTTAGAGTGCTAAAGCAAACTCTATATGCTGTTTCACACCACCAACTGAATAGATCCATAATTATTAGGGTTATATTTCGTATAAATCATAATAAATCCTTCTTATAAATGTATAAGGGTTTTTTTTTTAGTAGAATTAGATAAACCAATTTTATTATTATCTTGTTGATTAGTTCCAATCAAATAAAAAAAAAAAATATTTGATCAAATTTGGTAATTAGTTAATAAAGGAATCAATTTAATATATGAGGGGTTCAAAGCAAAAGTGGACCAAGTCCAAAAGCAAACAATTTTCTTATTTTTCTCTTTTTTGATAGTAAATTATGGTAGTTATTCGGTGTAATAATGAACCATGTCCGAATTGAAATACTAATCCACCAGAGTGCAGCAGTTCCTTAATGCAAAAAAAAAATCTGGTAAAATCTAAAAATCCAAAAATCTGAATATAAAATTTAAAATGTGTACTTAGATAAAGTATAATTTAAGTTGTTAATGATTACTGAAAAATAAATAAATATTGTATATTTTAAGAAGAATTTCAACTTTGATTCATTTTTTCTCAAAAGAGTAAAAAATTGACTTGGTTCACTTTAGTTCTGAACCCCTCATATAATCTAAAGAATTCACCGTATAGATTAAACATTTTTAAAATTAAAATAATTTAATAATAACTAGGGTTTATTTTTATTTATTATTATTAAATTATTTTAATTTTGAATCAATTTAAAATGACCTTAAAATTGGACTGAAGGAGTGACTGTGACCTAGTGGCCATTCAAACACAAATAAAAATTAGATACAAAATTGTACAAGTCATTTTTTATTTGTCATGTATAATTGTTTATGAATTTTGTAGTGTCTGTTTCCTTTGAGATATGTTTTGACTTTAGTGGATCGCTTCATTCATTAGAGATTAATTTTATTGCCGAAAACTAGTGTCTAAATTCCGAAAAATTCCCTTATTGTGATCTCCCCTTTGAATAGGCCACCCAACTAACTAGTAGAGGATTTTTTTTTAATCATTAAGAAAATAAACTATTTTCTTCGCAAGAGCAAATAAATTACATAGGCCGTATTCAGCCCACGTACCTTATTTGAGAATAGTACTTTCGATCATTCATTGAAATGTCGTTGCTTGAGACTAACTACCACAAAACTCGTCTATTTATTCTGTAACCCTATTCGTTTTAATAAGGGATATTCATGGAGAGAATGGATGTTCGGGTTTCTAAATGTAAATCCATTTATTTCGGCAAGTTTGAAGAAGAGCGGGGGAGGGGAGAGTTATATATATATAAGTTAGTGTATATAAGCAAAGCAATGCTACTTGCCGTCAAGCAGTATAAATCGATTTACTAAAACACAATACAGCTACCCCTATATGAATGACAACAACGAACGTAAAGTTGACAAAATTAATTTTGTAGCAGACTCGTTGTGATGATGAGTTCGATTTCTCTCTATCTTCATCCGTATTTCAATTAAATCTAGCAAATTTGAATTGGAATTTTTTTCACCTTCTCTTTTTACTTTCTCTTACCTCTATATATGTTAATATATAGAGAGAGAAAGTATTGGATTCATGTCAAAAATTTGATGTCGAGATTTTGATGGTTATACACGTTTTGATGTCCCCTGAATCCAAAAAAAGGGTTTTCAGCATATTCTGTCTGCGTGGACATTTTTAACCATGAAAAAAATGAGCTATGAGGTTGAAATTTTATATTTAAGTTAGGTATCCCCTGGGACGTGACACGAAGCTTTTGAACAAAATCGGCCAAAAAGTTATAGTACTTTACTGATGCACTTTTTCACTTTTTTTTCGATTTTCTCAAAATTCGCTCCAACGATTTTGATTAAAATTCAAAAATCAATTATTTTTTTAGATGCTCTTTAAAATGTATATTCTCATTTTGCCATTGAAATCTTCTGAAGACCACTTTACTCTTGTACTTCATAGAAAGGATAGGAGAAATGGTTGCCATGGTCATTGGAGCCAGACATTTTTGATGGGGGTTTCAAAAAATTTTTTTCAAAAATTTGAAAAATTTAAGATTATTTTAGGATATTTATAAATCATTTTGGGTTTTTTTTTTTAGCTAGAGTAAATTATTATATTTTACTTTCTCTTAGCCTTATAGACATGGGCGTAGCCAGGGGAGGCAGGGGGCCATTGCCCCCCCCTGGCTTGTCCTAAAAATTAAAAAAAAAAAAAACAAATAGACTATCTATATATTTTTATCATTGGAATTTTTTTTAACGCCCCAATCCACTATATTATTTTAATTTTTTTTTTATTTAAATAAATAATTAATAATCTATGTATATATTAATTGCAACCCCCTTTCTCGCCCTAACGAGAGGTTGCCCCCCTCCCTAACAAGTACGCCCATGCTTATAGAGCTTAAATATCTAGTCATGGCTTGGGTCCCATGGGGGGGAGAGGGGTTTGAACCCCCAAAACCTTATGGTCATGGTAACAAAATATAAATATTTTCCCATGTTTATAAATTTTACATCTTGAATTCTAATATATTGGCGGAAACTAGACACAAAAAATCTGGTGTGACAAGCACAAAACTCAACTTTCGATACCGAAGATAAGAGAAAGTTGTGTGCTGTGCGACAGTCACACCAGATTTTTTATTTAAAGGCTTTATTTTATTTTAAACTTAATTAAAGTCAATCCAAATTTTCTCTTTATATTTTATATTGACACTCTATTTTAACTAAAGTAAATTCAATCAATTAAAAAAAAAAAATATATAATCCCAAAAATAGAAATAAATCAAATCTATTATTCAACTGAAACGTTAAAAAAATTAATTTACAAAATTTTCAACTATATCCATTTAAGTTACAGTACTAAAAATATAACTGTAAATTTGCAATAACGAAAACAGAAGTGATTTATTTCCATTGATAATTAAATTTTCTGTCGTAAGAGTTTTTATTAATATTCAATGATCAATTCCGATAAAAAATAAATCAACTTTTTTTTTTATCAAAATCACATTAAGCTTATTTGATTATTTTTTCTATTATAGAAAATATTGAAATCGAAAATTTATTTTTTTTTTTTTTAATGGAAAAAATGTTTACAATTTTCTCTATCTCAAAATAAATGTTCCTTCTGTTCATTAAATTTATCTGATTACAAATCTATTTCGATTTTCAAATTTATATATACCATTATTTATTTATGGAAATTTTAAATGAAAATTTTTTGTAATATTATTTATATTATATATTTTATAAATTAATGAATTAGTTATTAAGATTAATAGGATTGTTTTTTTAATCTCCCAATTTTTATTCTGATAAATCCAATATAATCCGCAAGCAAAATAAAGTTCAATAACTGCCAATGGCCGCAGGCTGGTTGCGATATGTAGACTAGGGGAGTGAGGCATGTAAAATTGCTGTTGGCTCATAATCTGGCAATTGAAACAGCAATTAAACGAGTATGATCAAATGATCCGATGGGTGACAGGTGGTGGAGGGCCGTAAAAACCCTGCTGGCGATTACAAGCTTTCAGCTCGGATTGCCGTCCATTCAAGCGATCGAATTATTGATAGACCGTATACTATATAATAATAATTGTACCATTTTACAAGTGAACAATTTTAAAAATTTTATTTATATAATTTTTCACCGTTTATCGAGAAAATTTACTAAAATTTCTACTAGAACATTTTTATGAACATAATTAGGGATTAAAAATTATTTTTATTTCTTATCGTCAATATTTCGGGTAGCTCGTCGCTCCCTTTCTCATTCAGTCAAGAGCGACTGACTATCTACAATCAATACATACATTCGAACCATATAAATAATGTGGTTATTTTTATTTACTTTTAATTGGATTTTTTTCCTGGAGAAAAAGGTTACCGAATCTTTTAAGATAAAAAATCTGGTGTGACTTCGGTAATCGAAAGTGGTGTTCTGTGCTTGTCACACCAGATTTTTTTGTGTCGGCATATATTTAGTTTCCGCCGATATATTAGATTATTCAAGATGTAAAATTTCTAAACATGGGAAAATATATATATTTTGTTACCATGGCATCCATTTCTCCTAACTTTTCTATGGAGGCCCATCACCACCACCTTGTTGGCCCTTAGTAGTACAAGAGTAAAGGGGTCTTCAGAAGATTTCAATGGCCAAATTAGAATATACATTTTAAAGGGAATCTAAAAAATAATTGATTTTTGAATTTTAATCAAAATCGTTGGAGCGAATTTTCAGAAAATCGAAAAAAACTGAAAAATTGCATCAGTAAAGTACTAGAACTCTTTGGCCGATTTTGTTCAAAAGCTTCGTGCCACGTCCCATGGGGGGGTGCCTAACTTAAATATAAAATTTCAACTTCATAGCGTTTTTCGTTCTTGAGTTATTTTGTTCACAGACACACAGACAGACCATGTCGCGAAAACCACTTTTTTGGATTCAGGGGACCTCAAAACGTGTATATCCATCAAAATCTCGACATCGAATTTTTGACATGAATCCCATACTTTCTCTCTCTCCATATATATATATTTTAACATAAATATATATATAGAGGTAAGAGAAATTAAAAATGTTTATTTCATCTTTTGTTGCCTGTAAGCCCACTCACTACCTTTATTTACAACAACTGCCACAAAAAAACAACCTTTGAAAGAGATATTTTTGTTTCTTCTTTGCTTATTGTCGTTTTTGCCAACAATCTTATCTTCGAAATGAATAAACAATCGGAAAAACAAAAAAAGAAAATTCTAGAGTAAGATTAGTAGCCTCGTCCGACTTTAGATCAAATCCAGAAGGCGCATAAATCATGCCCCATTCAAACAAATAATCTCTACTGTTATCTAAAATCTCAAGTGACTTGATCCACAATTATTTGAAAATTAACACTATCCTATTGGTCGATAAAAAAATATTCGAAAAGAAATTAAGCATTTAAGATTACTAATCATTTTCTCCATTAGAGGCTTACATAAAAATTTTCCATACTATTAAATGAAATACTTGCAGTTTTTCGAAAAGAAAAAAAAAGTAAATTTCCCTGTATCCTTTTTCAAATTTTGTATTAGAGCCTATTTAATAAAGGCGGATAATAAAATAATGTTGCAAATTCTTTAATTTTTGTATCATAACAAAGTTCATTTATTAATTATAGTTTTTATTATGATTGAAATCCGCTTAACCAGAATTAAGTTAAGAGCCGTCCCTGTAGACTCGAACACAATTATTCAACCTGGATATTTGTAATCTCGCCTCTAGACTAGATGGAAGGATTCCTCTGGGATATCCGCATACTCACTGGCCCAACACCAGCAAAAACAATACAATCCTGTGGGATGCCCAGGGGTGTCTGATCCCGAAGGAGTGAGGCAAACGTGACAGGATAAACGCGGGCGCGTGTGAAGCCCTCGACAGCTTTTATGCATACAAACAAACATCCTAAAATGTGGTCGTTTCAAAAACCGTACGAGAATTGTTCGGTGACCAAAACTCTAACTGGAATGCTTTATAATATGAAGGCTTTTAATTGCGTGTGTATGTATGTGTGTGTCTGTTTGTGATTGTGTTAATGCATCTGACAAATTTCGTATGTTTATTTGTCAGAATGAGAGAGTGGAATGCTCTTTATTCTCAGTTGAAAACAATATAATATACGTAACAAAAAATTTATTATAGAAGAAAAATTACATAATTTCAAAAAAATTAATTTTTTTGATGTAAAAGCATAAGGCCGGGATTTTTTCAACAGTATTTATTCTATAAATTGGCCAAATGTTTAGTAAATAATTGGACTGTTTATTTTGAAAGTGGTGTAAGTCCATTTAAAAAAAAAAAAATGAGATATCACATAATTTGTACTTAAATTAATGTAAATTTTCTATGTATAACTAGCTAGTGATAAATTTCTTAAAAAATTCCCATGTTTTGTACAATTGAAAATTGGTAAATAGATTTTTTAATAAACAGATATGTTAACCTTTCATTTTCTCGAAACAATAGAAAATGGACTTAAACCACTTTCAAAATAAACTGTCCAATTATCACTATACAAAATAAATCTGGCCCTTTTAGATACAATAACAATCTTATAATAATAATAATAGGCCTTATTCTCATGTAAATTCAAAACGCTTACTATAATAAAATATCTACAGTATAAAAAACATATAACCAAGTATTTATTAATTTAAATAAGCGAAAAAGGTATGCACCGCCAGGATTCGCTCCACGGATCTGTCGATTTGTACTCAACAACTACTACTGAACCACAGTACTGCACTCGTTTATCTATCAAATTTAAATAAGCGAGTGCTATACTGTGGTCCATTAGTAGAGCATGTTGAGTACAAATCGATAGATCTGTGGTACGACTCCCGGCGGTATTTACCTTTTTCACTTATTTAAATTAATAAATACTTGGTTATATGTTTTTCATTATTACTTCATGGATCACAGTACAGTATTATTCTTTATTTGAAAATTTCTTTTATTTAGAGAGAATTTATTGAATTTAATTATTTAGTGCAACACGACTTTTTGTTTTAAAATTTCAATTAAAAAAAAAAAAAGAATGAATGATCTAATTTTACATTTCACTTTGATGAATATTGAGCACATCAGTGAATTTTAATTTTTTTTGAAAAAAAAAAAAAAAAAAAAAAATACTTCGAACCAAAGGTTAATAGAATGTATGTATTATATATTTGCTCTTAATTATCAACATAAATTTTCCATATACGTTAATGTAGATTTGACAATATCTGTTTTGACAATGACAAATGTCAATTATCCAGTCAAATGAATCAAGGGCCGTCCAAATATTACATATGTAGATAAATTAAATCTGAAATTTAAAATATATTCTTTAATTCAATTATAACGTCGAGTGTTTCTTATCTTTCACAATTCATCACCATTGAATAATATATAATAATAAGTCTTTGGATTGAATAACCTATATATATATAGAACAAATAGAATAATTCCTTACAAGAAATTCTTCATTCTCTGGAAAATTGGCTTCTTAAAATGAATCGTACGAAACGTTTCTTTCAAAGACTCAAAAACCCTTTTCTTTATATAGAAAAGCTAAAGAAAGTGGGGAGAAAATGAGAGAGAGAGAGAGAGAGAAATGTTAAAGAGTAAGTAAAGAAGAGAAAGAGAGAGAAAGAGTGTATGAGTGAGAATCAAATTTAATTCAATTTTCGAATTTATTATCGAAAGAGCTTTGAAATAAAATGAAAAGGGAAATGGCCAAAATTATTCCGCACAAATCATTTATAATTAAAGTGTGTTTAGATGTTCAGAGAATGATATTACAAACGTATATGAGATATAGCCTATATATGCACAATGATAATTATATATCTGTGACAGAAATGGCAGTAACTAATTCAATTAACGAAGAACACACACCACGCTGTAGAAGAGAGTGAGTGAGTGTATAAGACATGACAAGTGTCGCCCTTTTCCTATGTATTTTCCTTCAAGAAAAGGCCAAGTGACAGACTGAGACAGACAGACGGACAGATAAACTGTCAGAGGGGAAGTGCAAAGGAAATGGATTAAAGAAGTCTCCAACTCCCACTCTGTCTTTTTTTTTTCTTTTTTTTTTGAAGGGGTGAACAAACTTATAAAGGGTCAGTTTAATAAAAAAATTGTCTTCATGCAGGGAAGATAACTTAATTAAGTTTTCAGCCAAAGACGACTGATTTGAAATTAAAAAAAAAAAAAAAATGTCTATATAATTTGATTTCTTTAGAGAAAAATAAGATATTTTTCGAAGAAAAAGTAATAATGAAAATTTTGCCTCTTTTTCAGATATATTCTCTAAAAACAAACGTTAAAATTTAAAATAAACAAATGGGTGTTAAAAAGTAATGTAAAAACAATCGGCGTTAAAAAAAGCTATTCTCTAAACAAAGTTTTAACAGCGACGTTAACATGTTGCTTTTATTTCAAAGCTATCAAAATCATAACCTTACTTTTTAGGTTAAGGACGCCATTTTTATTTTAAACACGACGTTAAAATATTAAAGGCACCCCCTAGACATGACATTAATTTTTAACACTATTTACTAAATGTTAAAGCTTTGGCTTTAAAGATTTTGTTTACAGAATAGCTATTTGAGTCAAGGAAGAGATTTTGAATAACATTTTTTAACTCTGATTGTTTTTACATTACTTTTTAACACCCATTTGTTTATTTTAAATTTTAACGTCTGTTTTAGAGAATAGACCTGTAAAATTTATAAATATAGAGGAAAATATTTATATTTTAATACTATAGCCACTACAGTTTGCTCAGGGGCCCATATCTTGTGGGTAAGTGGATGGCGACCACGAGCTACCCGAGCTGGGACTGACAGTCCTTCTGTTCTTTACATGTCTGTCCCTTCCTTCTATATTTTCAACAGGCGTCAGACCCTGCGACGGGCCGGCCCCCGTCCTTAAGTACAAGAGTAAAGTGTTCTTCATTCGTTTTTGAGAGCATAATGAGAATAAGAAGATCTAAAAAATTAATTTATGAATTTGAATCAAAATCGTTGGAGCGAATTTTGAGAAAACCTGAAAAAGCTCAAAAAGTACATTAGTAAAGTACTAATACTCTTTGGTCGATTTTGTTCAACAGCTTCATGTTACGTGCCAGGGGAGTAACTAACTTGAATATCAAATTTCAACTTCATAGCTCATTTCCTTCATGCTTTATTTCGATTCCACACTCATGTGAACTCAGGAGTGCATTTCCATATAAATATAATTAAAATAAAATTTTAATCAATATAATAAATATCGCTACATATTTATTAAATTAAACCAAACATGCTAAAGATCTATCTTTAAGTTGACTATAATCCATCCACATACCTACCCACCCCCAAGAAATAAACTCCCTTCTATTTTACGAGCGGTTTTTTATTTAATGTCTACCTGAAGAACGAAATTTGATTTAAATATGTCCAGTAGTTTCCAAGAAAAAAAAAAATATGGGTGTGTCACAAACACAAACATGTCAACGGAAATGAGATTTTTTGATATTTCTTTTCTAAATGACTTGAATTGTCAAGATTTGATGAAATCTCGAGGGGTGAAGTGAATTTTACATGAATAAAAAAGCTTCTAGCTGGAAAGGTAAAAAAAAATTCCATGACTTAAAGTCAGTCCCTTAAAAGGACGAGATGGCTCAACTCCATAAATTATTTCTTTTTTTTTTCTCAATAAAATATTTATTCAAAATACAATGAGAAATATCATCCTCAAAGACCGAAACTTTGAATGTGTATGGCGAACACGAGTTATCCACTCCGTGGACTGGCATTTTATTTTTTTATGCCAGTCTTTCATTTCCCTCATCCTTTCGATATATGTCAGTTTGATTGCATTTTTCGTCATTTCTTTTATTTATTATTCTCCTCTTTTGGTTAAAGAGGTTTTTTTTTTTTTTTAGTTTTTTTAATAAAGGGCAATTATTTTTTCACCCATCCCGAGCTTTCGCCGCTCTTGGCACTGCTTAACCGCAACGATTGTGGTTGCTGTTGCTCTTATCCGTTGTCAGGCCTTAAAAATTAATTGAATTTTAAATATTTTCATTTAGTACAATTAAATCATTTATATTCATAAGCACATAATAATAAGTCAATTTGTAAACCAAATAGTCAAGAAATGATATCATTAATCATGTATAGTGTCCCAGACAAATGAGATATAACTTAGGAGAGGATCGTCCATAAACTATGTACATGTATAAATATATTTAGCTGACGTAAAATCTTTTAATTAGTTTAATGTGTTATAATTATTAAATGGCATATGTGTTGGTTTTAGCACAGTATCATCTCATTCGAGGCCTTTAATTCGGGTTATTAACAATTATATCAAAGATAGGTTAAAATTTCAAACAGTTGGAGAAATATTCATATTTAAAATATAATGAGTTTACATAACCAATGTATGTAATTTTGTTGCCTTATTAATTTAAATAGCTTGTATTTATGAGCCTAGAACTCTTCGAATCTATTAATAAAAAAAATAACTAATCTTTATTCATTGAGGAAAAGATTTTGAAATTTCTTTAAGCCGTAATCATTATCGCACGGTCTGACGCCTGTTGAAAATATGGAAGGGAAGAGACTGACAGGCAAAGAACAGAAGTACTGCCAGGGCAGCTCGTGGTCGCCATCCACTTACCCATAAGTTGGGGGTGGGCCCCTGAGCAAGTGCAGACAATAAGCCGAGCCCTTTTCTACCATAAAAAATTATCTTTTTAATATAAATTTCAAGATATCGAAATAAAAATTAGGGTTTAATCAGAAAAAAAGTTCAGAGTTCCATTTGGGCTGCCTAACTACCGGGCTTTAGTCTCAATACTATTGTAATAGATAGTACCTAATAAAAAATTCAAGAAAGAAGAAATGTATGATTTAATAAATCAGATACAGTATTTAAAAAATATTTTTTTTTTTTAATTTTGCATTGCAACTAGAAATATCCTAAATTGACAACAAACTTGCCCGCCGAATGAGGGCTTTGCGACTAGTAATAGATATAGAAATGCTGTTAAATTATACAAGTTTTAGAAATTATAAAAAACATTTTATATTCTTTAAAATTTTGGGTGAGAGGAGGGGGGGGGGGCTACGCCATGCATTAATTTATTACTGTGAATTTATATACTTAATTGTCTAAAAATAAAAAAAATATTTATTTTTTGCTGAAAAAATATAATAACCCTATATTTAAGTTAAATACAAATATTAACAAAAGTCAGATTTTAACGATATAATGAATAGAATATAAAAAAAATATCAAACAAGACAGTTATCATTAATTTAAATAAACAGTGAATGAAAGAGACCGAGAGAGTTTAATTAAGATTTACCAATTAAGAGTAGAGGACAGAGCTTAGCGAAGAACCTAAAGGACTAATCCTCTCAATTAGAACCGGTAATAAAGAAATAAACAAACCGAGGACCTGGAGTGGATTTATCATCTGCTTTTATTTCTTTTTTTGTGACAAAGTCCATTAACTTTTCACTTGGAGATGAAAAACGAGGATCCAATTCGATAAAAAAAAATTTCATCTTAAGAACGAATTGCAGTTGAATAAAAAAAAAAAAAAAATGGGCGGATTGTTCTTCGCTTTCAATTTTTCGACACCTTAAGAAGTTAATTTGTTTATCTTGTAAATAGCGAAATGCATTCATTCAAAGGGCGCTTATAAGCCCGTCAGGTTGTCAAATTCCCACCTAAGTTGAAGAAAGGACCTGGAATGGCTTGGGGTAGGGGTAAACCGATTACGGAGAATCGATTCTTGCTAAGAAGCAAAGACTTTGTTGGGGACAAGAAACAGAAACAAACCGTCTTAACGAGGAGGGAAAAGAATTCTTGGACAAAATTTAACGCCTTTCGTGTTTGTCTATCGGTTTTCAACTTTCCCTTAACTTCACCACAATATCAAAGCTATTAGGGACTTTAAGTTAGAAATTTAATATAAAGATGTGAAAATAAAAAAAAAATTTTTATTAAAACAAGTTTTATTTCTTTTGGGTTTAGGCCAAAAGTAGCCATCTAAATTACAATATCAAACAAGTGGATCATAATAGAATGCATATATTATTCCATTTAACTTTTCTTTTCAAGAATAATTTGAATTTTTTATTTACTGTTTCACTCGAAACTAGGTCTATAAAATAGAAAGAGGAAATTGTTTGTTCGTTATAAATAAAAGTAACATTAGGTCTTGTTGACTTGTGAACTTTCATTATTTATTTATATTCATCGCTACCGAAAATAAATTATGTTAATGAATTTCTTGCCAGTTCTAGATTTCTAAACTCAAATCAAATAGACGATGAATAAATGATAATTAGAAAAATTTTATATCTTAGGCTTCTCCTATGGCTTTTTGCCTTAAATTTTATATCGTTTGGAGGGAAAGTAGTGTAAGCCTCTAAGTGAAACATCTTTATAAATGAAAATTTTTAGTGTATCTGATGTTTCACTGGGTTATAGATGATAAAAAAATTTGGATTTTTAACCCGAAATAATATTGAGTTAGAAATCCAAATATTTCTATCATTTAAAACCCAATGAAACCTCACATGTATTAAATATTTCCATGCCCTCGGGCCTTGGTGTAGGGGTTAGCGTGCTGGATTTTTGTATCAAGGGTCGCGGGTTCGTATCCAGGTCTCAGGCGACAAAATTTATTTAAATTGATTAAATTGATTGAATAGGGATTGGGTCTAAATGGCCTTCGATGCTGAAAAAGACCTTAATTAAATAAATAAAAAAAATATTTCCATTTAAAAATTTTATATTTTTGTACCCATCAAAATCTTATATATGCGTGTGTACTTTTTAATTTGCTTATACCCCTGGAACCATTCATATAATAAGGAAGAAACTTGACAATTTATAGTACCTACTAGGTGATCGTACGTAAGAAAAGGAGTGAATTGGGTCCGCAGGGGACGGTAAATGTTCAATGATCCAAAGAAAGAAGAGGAAGATCTTGTAAACTTTGTAACTTTGTTGCCCATTTTTACTTTCTCTTACCTATATACATATAGGCTATATGTTAATATGTATACAGTATAATATATAGGCTAATAGAGATAAAGACAAAAAAATTCAATGTCGAAACTTGAATGGGAATACACGTTTTAAGGTCCCATAAGTCCTAAAAAGTGGGTCCCGCAAAATTACTCGTCTATCTGTCTGTCCGCCTGAGAACAAAATATCTCAAGAACGAAAAAGGATGAGAAAATTCAAATTTGATATTTAAGTTAGGTACTTTTCTGGGTCAAAACAACGAAGTTTTTTAATAAATAAAATCGGCCAAAGAGTTCAGAAACTTTACAGATATACTTTTTCTATATTTTTCGATTTTCTTAAAATTCGCTCTACCGATTTTGATTAAAATTCCCTCAAAATTGCGTCAAAATTGTTTGAAGCACACTTTTCTCTTGTTCTTCATAAGAAAGATATATGAATATATGGTATGCGGAAATATAAATGTAACAAAATATAAAATTTTCCAATGTTTATAAATTTTACATTTTGTAAATTGTTATGTCAGAAACTAAATACCTGTATTGTTGAAACGTAACAGTATGTATAGTCACAAAAAAATCTAATTTTATTTTTTATTCAGAACAATAAAATCCTCTCAATCAGTTTAACAAATAAATAAATAAAAAAGAGATGAAAAAAGTTCTCTTGATAAATTAAATCGTATATCTCATGAGTTAATATCATTTTCTCTCTTTAAACCGGAATGTTGCGTATTATATCAATTTTTTTTTTTTTGTAAAATGCATTTTTACCGGTAATGAGACAATTTGTATTCGGGACCATTTGTGTCTATATGTAAGTGAGTTTGTGAGAGAGATTGAATCATGAGCTCCTCTATGCCTTTATGGCTGGCCTTGTCCAAGCCACGAGCCGACGCCTTGCGCTCACGCAACCATCCACACTCGCACGCATTCACGCAGCCATGCACGTATGCACGCCTTCATCGTAAAACAATTTGGTTTAATCAAACGATTACCACCTCAAGATTCTCTCACTTATTCCTTTTTTTCTCACTCTCTCTCTCTCTCCATTATTGAAATTTTCAAGCATCGCTATTAAATTTTTATTTATTATTTCTTTTTATAGGAATTTTTTTTTTTTTCCTTTTCTTAAAGTCAATATTCCCTCAATTTCACATTAGGATTTTAAACAATTCAATACCACCAACGTAAATACTATTATTATGATAATAAGACCTCATACATTTATATATTCTCAATCTTTTTTTTTTTTTTTAAAAACACCCCCCCCCCCCCTAAATTGGCCCTTTGAAAAAAAACGCGCCGCCCCCGGGGGGGTTGGGCCCCCCCCCCCCCCCCCCCCCGGGGGGGGGTTTTTTTTTTTTTTTTGTTTCGGTATATTGACACTTTAATAAATAACGTTTCCGTCCTAAGAAAGAAAAAAAAATGAATTTTACGATTTCCTATAGAAAATTAAAATTTAAATAAAAGATTAATTTTATAAATTAATAAAAAATTTTAATTTTATTCTAAGAACTGTCGTCCAAAATTAAATACTACACCAAAGCCTAATTATTTATTAAAAATATAAGTACTGTACAACGTTTCGACTGTAGAATAAGAGCAGTCAAAACGTTGCAGAATAAGCAGTCAAAACGTACAGTATTTATTTTTTTAATAAATAATTAATAAACCAATGTGGTCTGTAATTAAAAACTCCCATTATAATAATAATACAAATCACAAAAGCTTTAATAAATACATTCTTAATAAGGTGTTTGAAAAAGATCTATTTATTTAAGTAGGTGAAGATTAAAACAGCAGATGTGAATATTATCTTTTTATTAATTGAATCTTTTGGCGATCGATTTCGTCTTTTGTGACTTCATCAGGCCAGCTGGAAACAAGATATTTAACATAATTTGACAAGAGTAATATACTATATAAAGTTTCACATAAATTTTTTTTTTTTTAGATTAAACATTTATTATAATAGTAATAAATAAAGTATATATATTATGAACCATATTCTTTTTATTTTTTATACCTTTTTGAAAACACATCCCTCTCCAAATAAGGTTTTTTCAAAAAGGTATAAAAAATAAAAAGATATGGTTCATAATATATATACTTTATTTATTACTATTATCATAAATGTTTAATTAAAAAAAAAAAATTTATGTGAAACTTTATATAGTATATTACTCTTGTCAAATTATGTTAAATATCTTGTTTCCAGCTGGCCTGATGAAGTCACAAAAGACGAAATCGATCGCCAAAAGATTCAATTAATAAAAAGATAATATTCACATCTGCTGTTTTAATCTTCACCTACTTAATTATAACAACTGCAGACATGGAGCAATACATTATATCATATCTATTTATTTAATTATACTACCTAAAATAAAAATTAAATAAATAAATTATAACAAAAGAAAAATAAAATATATTTGACTGAATTAAGTCTATGCAGATTATATGATCTAATTGAATTTTTAACGTCACTCTTGATGTTACACATGACACGGACAGCACATCCCAGGGGATTGAGGTGCCCAGAGGACAGGAGAGGGATAGAGAGAGTCCTGAGTGCGAATTCTGGTACGAGGTTAACCAAATGTTTACTAATTGAATGTCGACATGGTAGTGTGTGTCCTGTGCAAGTGCCTGTCCAATACAATATCGGCAACATCATACCCCCTTCCAATTTCGTAAGCGAAAAAAAGCCGATTAGCGTTCAATCTGTGACAGCGCCCGGTTGGACAACAGGGGGTGGGCTTTTCCAAAAAAAAAAAAGTTTACTTTTCTGCAAGTGATGGCAGCTGAACGTTGTTGGTTGAAAGAGGGGGGGAGGGTGTTGAGGGGGGCGGGGGGAGTTAAGCGTTTGAGAGGCTAATTGTCCCCACGAACGAACGAACCGATTCGTACGGAAAATTGGCTTTAGCGTTTGATAAATTAGGTTTTTCCATTTACTTTTTTGTTTTTGTTTTTTTTTGTTTTTTTCTATTCAAATTTCACGACAAATCATCACTTTTAATGTGATTAAAACTAGATAAAAAAAATATTTAGTTAAAAAAGTTAACAAAAAAGACTTTTTATCCGGCACATAGTCCGTTGGGTAAAATAAGACTTTGTCGTCTCATTCCAGGAAGAAAAATTAACATTTTAGGGAAGTTACAGCTATTATTATTATAACTATTAATAAACAAAAATAAAGTGGAACTTCGAATAAAGAGCATAATTCGTTCCAGAATCATACTCGGAAAGCGAAACAATAGCATTCTACCCATAAAGCTGTCCTCACATTGGCGTAGCCAGAAATTTTTGATGGGGGGGGGGGTGTTCAAGAAAATTTTTTCAAACATTGAAAAATTTAAGATTATTTTAGGGTATTTATAAATTTTTATTCATTTTGGTTTTTTTTTTTAGTTAGAGTAAATTATTATATTTTACTTTTTCTTACCCTGTATTATAAAGCTTAAATATCTAGTCATGGTTTGGGTCCCATGGGGAGGGGGGGTTTGAACCCCCAAAACCCAGGGGGAGCCTGGGGGGCTACGCCTATGCCTCCTCATGACACAGACTGATCACAATCCGGGACTTCTCCTCTCCTCGCCACTCGTTATGCGAAACGTCGCTCGTCAAGCAAGGCATACTTTTACAAATTGTTTTGTTCGTTATGCGAATTACTACTTAGAAATTTATTTTTTTTTTTACCATCATATCATTTAGATATTTTTTGATAAAAAAAATTAGAAAACTTGAGAGTGAGAATAAAAAAAAATTTAACGTAAGGCAAAAAATAGGTTAATATTTTAAAATATAGGGTAATAGAAAGTAAAAATTATCCCTGAGGTGTCATTTTTGCCTATCTAGATTCATTGTATTTTAATAAATCCCTTTATAAAACATTTATAAAGTTATAGATTATTAATAAATACTTAGGAAAATAGATTACAGCAGTGCAATAGTTATTCCTTAATATTCAAAACATGAAAAAATCAATAATTTGATAAATAGGCTACTTATCCTTCAAAACAGGAAAGTAGAGCTTTTTATTTTATTAAAATTTTATTTAGATAAAGTCTTGTTGGGTGGCACGTCGTTTAATTTTATTTACCTACTTTCAAGCACTATATAAACACTCCATTGATTTTTATTAAAAAGATTAAATGATAATGTCTTATTCTTAAGGATTTCAAATACTTTCTCTTTTTGAAATATTAATATCAACAGGAAATTATAAAAACGCTTTTTTTTTTACCTTTACCTCACAAGTTACTCATTAAATAAATTTTATTTTTAATTAGAAAAAAAAAAAAAAAAATTGATGACGAGTATTCTATCAAGCATCTCCAATCAAGAGGTGCTTGTCCTTATTGGAAGAAATCAATATAATTGATCACCTGGTTCGTTTAAGATTTAATACTATATAGGAATGGGGCCCCCTGATGAGAATATTGAGACGATTCGATGTTAAGCCATAATCATTTGATGTCATCTTATAAGAAAAACACATCCATTCGTTCAGTTTTGAGAGTCCAATCAACGCAAAGACACAAAGTAAATTTCAAGTAATGAAACGAATCAGTTTATATTTGTTTGTGCCAAGTTTGGGAGCTTCACATTTGCCAAGAACTGAGCAAACAACCCCCTCCCCGCTACACCAACACCCCCATCTCATCATCAAGTTTAATTACCTCCAAGTGCCGTCGTCGACATCGTAGTCGGCGACGCCAAAAAGCGCTGACGTTTAACGCAATTAGATTAAATAAAACAATACGATGTTTAGAAATGATATTGGAATCAAGTCCCATAAATCTTTTAAAATAATCAACTGATGATGATGATGATGATGTCTGAGAATGTTCAAATATTAAAAAGGATTTCTTTAAAAAAAAAAAAGTCATCAATCATTTTAAGGCGCCGTGAATTTTACAAATAATATAATGATGAGGTTTAAACCTTGAACATATTTTAGTCAATCAATTTAAATATAATTCATTTGATAGCCATGTTTATATATAACCGTTATTCCCATCGACATATCGTTAATATAAACTATCTCAATGGATTAGATAGTTGATAAATTTGTTGGATAAATTGTCTTGTCATTAAATATTACTTTTGAGTTGATTTAAATTATTATTGATCGAAGTTTTCACATAATTTTAATCATTCAGGATTGAACAACAACAAAACATTTAAATGGTTTACAAATGAACTAATTCACTCGCATATGAAAGAGTGCCAATTTAAATGAGTTTTGCACAAAACTTTTTAAGGGGAAGTAGGAGTGGCTTAAAAAAAAACTAGACTATTATAAGTAATTTTTCAATGCAGTTTTTTTAAATGAATCAAATTCCTAAGGAATTATTGGGACAGAAATTTATAATTTTTTTTAATGACTTTTTAAAAAATTATGGAAATTAATTTTTATTAATCAAGCAAATACAGAAAAACAAACTGTCTCAATAATTTTAAATTTTTTTTTAAATTTAAAAATGAATTTATTATTATTATTATTATTATTAATCACATATTAATTGAGAAAAAGTAAGCTTAGATGATTTTTTTTTAAATTAACTGTCAAATAGTTTAGCATTCTTGCAATAGATGGCAGGCTAGTCTAACAGCCGATCGCCTATTAGCCTATATCTGGCCTATATTTATATATTTTTATGCTTTTATAAATGATATCTAATATATAGGCCCATTTGTTAAAAGATCAATGAAAATCAACCAAAGCATTAGATACCATTCTGACATCTCTTGGCAAATTTTCGTGATAGGTGTTTTTTCGGCTTACTTTTTAAGACACATAACGCCATCTTATCGGCAAAAACATGCATGACAGCTTCGCCCCTACTCCACCTTAAGTATATTTTATTGTTTATCTTCTGAGCAAAGATTCTAAAATGCAATTACTATCTCGTTAAAGTATTCATAAATAAATTTCCAATCTATCATACATATTGCCAAGAGCACGGATAATAATGAAAATCTCAACAGCAATTTTCCTATAGAATTCTCTTGCAATCTGTTGGTGATAGTAATTTTGAACTAGTCTGTATATTTCTATGGTTGAGTCCACATGACAAATTATATTTGATAGTTAAGCCTTTAGACCATGACGAAAACTGATTAAAACATACAATTGAGAATATGCAGGTTTTATCTTTTTTTTTTTTTTTTTTTTTGTTTAATTAGACATTTTGACTTATCTTATTAAAAAGTTTTTATAATTCATGTTGCAATAAATAATAATTTAATTATTCTTAAATGCATATTTAATGAAAATGAAAAACCAAATCGATGTTAAATTGCTATCCATTTAAATACTTTTTAAAAGTTTAACATCTCTACTTTTTCATTAAATACAATTTTAAATAGATTGATTTTTTTATTTATTGATAGATGAATTAAGTATCTAGTTATTACTGTAATTATTTATTTATTTAACCGAAACCGCACATTTTCTAATAAGAGTGCATAATTATAACTTTCTTATTTTATTCGAATAATGAGTTAATTTTAATTTATTATAAATTTATAAAGTTTAAGAAGTCTAAAACACTTAAGAGTGGTTAAAATTTAGAAATTTGAAAGGTGGTTCAAAACAACTGGTAATAAACTCATTATGTGTTGTTTTCCCTCTCCCTCATCTTTGTTTAGAAACATTTAAAGTATACCCTTTAATTTATAACACATTAAAGGGATTTCGGACAAAGTTAGAAGCCAAAACCCTCTACTCTGGTCCTTAGTTTATGATACAGTTGGAAAATTATAAAATGATCCTACTAAATGGGAGCGTTGGTTTGAAAACGAACTATACTTAAAAAAAATAAATAAATAAAACTTTTAGAAAATTGTTCTTACCTGCACAGAGGATGGTGCAGTCGGTTTTTTGTACTGAACTCCCGCTGCAAGTTTGTCCTCCATTGAGAGGGGATGGGTTGTTACACTGACGAGTTCGTTTTTGGACACCGCGACCACATCGCGTATTACACTCCGACCAAGTTGACCAACTTGACCAGCCGCCATTGACTAGAACATAAGGAAATGATAGATTTTAAAATAAGAAATAGAAATAAAAAATTATTAGGTAAAATTGAATATTACTATTAATTACACGGGTTGAAATTTTTTTAAATCAGGCCCGTAGACAAACTTTTTTTTTCGAGAGGGGGTGTTTGGGGCTATGCGGGCGATTACCCTCTTCTTCCCAAATAAATTAAAGTAAAGCTATATTATTGATGCTGATTGAAATAAAATATAGCCTCGTCGACGTTTCGGGTGCTGAGGAAGGAGGCACCCGAAACGTCGACGAGCACATTGAAATAAAATACTGTTTTATTTCTCATCCTGGCTGCCTATTTAATTTAATCAATAATATACTCAATCTCCAGCCAAAAAAAATATAATCTAAAGTAAAGATAATTCTTATCAGCGCACATATATTTGACGTAAAACCCGATCAAAATAGAAAACTCAAAGTTTACCTAATCTACCCAAAATGATTTTCTTCATCTATATAACCCTTATTGAATCCACCCCCCTGACTCTTCTTTCGCTATTTCCAATTCATCTCATCATTTTTAATCTTCCTTTTTTACTCTCATTTTGTTACTCGTTTTTGTGCAAAATGTCTTCATCCACAGAAAACGACTTGAATGTGGATTAGGTTTCTATATTACAGTATATTTGATTAGTTTGAATATTATCACTGTTTTTTATAATATCAAGTCCTTTTTTTGAACATTTTTTAAAGAAAATTTCAGACAAATTAGTGTTTTTGTTTATTGTGTTGTCCCTCAAACTTTTATATGGGCATAAAGTTTAGTCTTTTAGGATGTAGAAACAAGAAAACATTTCACCCCGACTCACCCCATATTTTTTTATTAGACTTTAAAGTGAACGAGGGAACAGAAATTCATTAAATCGATTTAGTATAATTTTAGTTTTCTTTGTTATAGATCCTTTGGGAAGAGTTAAAAATTACCAGAATGGAGTTCTATGATATTTTGAAAGAGTTCAAAGGAAAAAATAGAAGAAAAATGAATTTGATGGAAGAAAGACTCATTCAACTAACTTCATGTCCTCCCGAAGAACGGAGTCCCTCGTTCACGTAAAAATACTATAGAAAATATAGGGTGAGATGGGGGGATATATTTTTCTTGTTTCTACATCCTAAAGGACTAAACTTTATGCCCAGATAAAGTTTGAGGCGACAAGCCCGACACATAAACAAAACACTAATTTGTCTGAAATTTTCTTAAAAAAACGTACAAAAGCGACTTTTGATATTTATAAGAAACAGTGATAATTACGTTTAAACTGAATCAAATATACTGTAATATAGAGAGCATACCTTCAATTTCCACATTCAAGTCGTTTTTTTCTGTTGACCACCACATGAAGACATTTTGCACAAAAACTGACTAACGAAAATGAGAGCGCCTAGAACCAAGACAAGCAGTTGACACAATGACTGGGTTCCGAGTGATGTTATGACCAGGTAGCCGAACCGGAAGGGTTGGGGGGTAAAGGGGGTAATAACCCCCTCCACGAGATTTGAAAAAAATACTTTTTTTTCGAAAAAATTTTATTTTTAATGTAAAATTTTAAAAATTAATACTTAAAAATTTTATTTGTACGCGTATTTATATTCTTATATAAGGAAAATAATAAATAATTGGCCAGAATGCGCCTTTAAATTTTCCGAAATTAAGAAAAATTGTGTTGTGCGACCAGTCACACCAGGTTACCCCCCCCTCCCGAGAAACACCTCTGATCCGTCCTTGATTCCAATAAACCGGTTATAGTAGATAAAGAAGCATCAATTTTGAGTTTTTCTTTTTATCGTTTTTACTTCAAATACTCCTTGCACGTTTAAAATTCTAACGCTATATTTTTCTTCTATTATATTTATTTATGAATTTCGGATTTAGTTTGAACCACTATCTTCCCTGATTTGATCATCTGTTATTTGATATTAATTATAGTACATAAAAAACATATACCATATATAAAATCTTTTTCATAAGCTTATCCCAATATTTTATTTTCAACTAGTAGTTATTAGAATTTATTTACTTGCCCCCAACAAAGCCACGCCTTCAAAACAAGACGTAGGCAACCGTTAAACTCAGAGACATGTTTGGTTGTATTGACAGGGGTGCATGTATATTGCAATGTAATGCAAATACAGGTGCTAAACATTTGTATCGCATACTAATAATAATTTATATTGTGTGTCATCAACTATCTTTAAATCCAATGGTTGTAGGCTAAAAGGGCGAAATAAAAAAAAAAAAAAAAACTGTCTTTAATAAGAATATTAATTTTTCGAATACAAATCCTAATATAATTATAAAAGAGGATTAAGAAAGATTTTTCTTAAATCTTTTCATGAATTTGTTTAATTTTTTTTTATTCTTGGAAAACCCATTTAATGGATATTGCCGAAAATTTTTAAAATTTAATAAATTTATAATTACTTGAGCCCTTCCTTAGATTACAAGTTTAATACAATAATCTCATAAGCAAACATCTTTATCTCTTATTATCCAAAATTTCTCCTCTTTTTAAGACTTAAATTATCCATCTGAATAGAACCAACATAATTTGAATCAGAGATAAGGTAGAATTAAGAAGCTCCTACTTTTCGGATAACAAATAAGGAAATGATAAACCAAGCTTTTTTTATTTTTTTTTTAATAAATCCACTTAGGATTTCTTAGAAATCATTTCAATTTTTTTTTTTTAGTTCTTTGTTGTTTAACAACCCCCATTCTTTCTTTTAAGAGTTGTGGTGGGTAGAGATTTTTAAACATCCCCGACGGTTGTTAATTAGTTTGAGTAGAACACAGGTTCATTTTTACATTCCCTCACTCTCTCCTTTATAGCCATTTCACTCTAGTGTTTTACAAAAATGTTAGACAAAGTGATTCTTTCTAATTAACTCGCACAATACTACACCCAGCATGTTTTGTTTTATTTCATTCCTTTTCTGTGAGATTTAATCAAAACATTCAAGGAAGTAAAATTGAAATTTATTCTCTCTTATTACTCTGAGGGTTTATTAATAATTATATTTAGAAAACAATATTTATAAATATCAGAAACATATAAATTCGTAATTTTGCAAACATACTTTTACCGTAAAAGTATTAAATTCTTAGAGTGGATTCCCATCTTTTTATATAACTTAAATAAAAATTTCTCCAATAATATTCCAATAAATTATTCTCTGTTTCTAGAATATGTAAAATCCTTTCTAAGTTTAAATTTTCATATAGCATATGGAATTCTCTTTGAATTTTGCCATTTATGCTTTGCATTTATTTATTTATTTGACATTCCAGATATCTCTAAAGCTTTCCATTTAGAAGAATGTCTATGAATAATTTTTTAATAACATATTCAAATTAAAGATAAGTAAAATTTATGTTATTCAAAACATACTTTTATTTTTAACATCATTCATAAAACAAGAGTAAAATTTTATAATATAATATTTAAACAAGGATATGGAGAAATATTAGAATGCAAATTTTATTATATCGAAAGGTTTCATCTACCATTTTCGGTTTAGTATTATAATAAGAAAAATTTTAAATTTATGGCAAATTGAATTGACATTTAAAGTGTTTAAATTATTTGAATTTAGTCATTGTTATGAATTTTAATACTGAATTTCTCAAAAACTTACGTCATAATAAACTGTTAAAAATTTTCAAGGGATATTCATAAACTTGGTCTGTTTATGAATTTGAACATATGAAAAATTTTCACATATGAAAAAGTTCGTATACTAATTAAAAAATGAACTTTTATAAACCAATTTATTAAAAGTTTCATAAACGGGTTTATGAAAAATTTCATTCCCTAGTTAAAAAAACCTTCCCTCGAGAGGTTTGAACTCGAGCTCTTGGTTTCTTCCCTTCATATGTATGACACCTCTACCATCGTCCAGACTTACTAGCTACTTAAATTTGATTCATATTTTTTTTTACTTAATAAACTAGTATATGAATTTTATTTCACAAACTGAGTATATTAAAATTCAAGCACGAAAGTATATGAAAAACAATTGAAAATTCATATTTTTTTTACAGTGTACAATCCAATCCGATTTTGATTAATTCACAATTAAACTATATTGAAGGAAATCTTTTTTAGATTTCGTTTGAATAATGGACGATTAAGACAAAGGGTGAACAAATTTCCTTTTAAGAAAAGGAAAAAAAACACAAACTGGACATATCGAGAAGCGTTTTGAATATTTTTCTTCTCTCTCTCTTTCTCTCTGAATGTGTTATATCACATTGAGAAACAGGTTGGACAAATCTAGTTTTTATTTGGACAAACGTTAAAATGATTTATATCAGATACTCATTTTAGATTTATGAGTAAATTTTTGATATATATTATATAGAATACGATTTGTGCCATGAATTATTATACATAAAGACAACTAAGACGTTCTTAATATAGAATAAAAATGATAAGAAATATTTAATGCAAGAGAAAAAAAAAATTATAAATAAATCACCTAAAAAATTACATTAAAATATTAGAGCGTTATATTTATAAATAGAAAAAGAATATTAATAAATTATATTTCGACATATAAGTTTGATATTTTTTAAAATTATTGTAAAATGATGAGAGAGATAGCTGTCTTTCTTAAATTTAGGATTTATTATAGTAGAGCTTTACTTGAAATTGAAGTATGATGACAGGCAAAGGGCGCAGGTGCAAAGAAGTTTCGGGGTGTTTTATTAAAGAGGGTTAAATTGCATACCGTATTTAATATAATTTCAATGTTAGATGGTTGACGAGCCTCTGGTTTTTTTCTACTACTATAACATCCTTTTCATTACTAATCGACAAGTGGCAGGGTTGTTTTAATTTTTCTCTCATGGTTTGTTTTTATTGTATAATTATTTATGCTGAATTCAAGTCATGAAAATAATAAATCAGAAAAAAGAAAACATTTTGAAAATTTATTATTTATCGATTCAATAATACATGTATACTGTTTGATCACGTTTTTGATTTCATCTTACTAACTTGAAAGACCTCGTTTTCTATATTTATTCAAATTTTTTGGTAGTCAATATAATTTGATTATTTTTTTAAACCAGTTCAATAAATAAATGTATGTATAAGACCTATAGGTTAATAAGAGGAGGCGGTTCCTAAATTGAAAACAACTCGAGTTCAAATCCACCTCATGCCAAAAAATTATCCACCTCTTTGTGAGATGCCTTCTCCTGAGGAAGGAAACGGGGCCCACCTGTCACGGTGATTTTTTACAAATATTTAATTTAGTCAAGTTACAAACTGTCACCCGTGTGCGTATGTGTGCGGGACAGTTTCGTCACGGAGAAGTTGTTTGCTTGCCCTAGTTACAAATAAGTCACTCTTCTGTCACGTCACTTAGTTTGCTCAGGGGCTCACAACTTAAGGGTACATGGATGGCGATCACGAGCTACCAGAGCTGGGACTGGCAGTCCTTCTGTTCTTTACAAGTCTGTCCCTTCCTTCTATATTATCGTGCGACGGGCCGGCCTGATCGCAAAAAACTCATTCCACCGACCCCGCACTGCGGGAATAAGGCTAGGAAAGAAGAAGAAGAAGACTGACACGTTACTTAGTATGCGCTACTCTCATATAAACCTATGTAATGTGACGGCTCATACTGCTAGTGACAAAACTGTTGCGTGACAAAAGTCACCCGTGTGCGCCTGCACAATTATTAGGGCGCCGCATCGAAAAAATTCCAATTGTTTTCACAATATTTAAAAGTAAATAGCAAAAAGACTTTTCAAATGGAAAATACTAATAATAATAACAAAAGACTTAATCATATTCAAATATGAATGCTTTCGATTTTATCAAATCGATGCATATTCATTCAAAGAAAATAAATAATCCTTAATTTATTTATATAAATATATCCGATAAGAGAGTTGGATGCTTAAAACAAAGTGAACTTCTCTCACTCTCTGTGCCGGAAGTCGCCTCAGCAATCGAATTCGATAAGGGCGTTTTGTATGCATTCATGGTGGTATAGGTATAGGTATAAATGTGTATTTGTGTGAGTGTTTTTAAGGAGCTCGTCGACACGAGACGCCAGAGGCAGGTGTTTTGAAAGCACAAGCAAGAAGACAACGGCTGCTTCTCAAAAGATTAACATTGGAGAAGAGAGAAAGAGAGAGCGAGGTGGAAATAAGAAAGAAAGAAAAAAAAAAAAAAACCAATACAACAGAAGAATAATTGGTGATCGAACAAGCCGACTGCCGGAATGGCTTTGACATTCTAAACGAATCAAATTTATATTGATAGTGAACAATCAAGGATTCTTTGTTGAACGAAACCACTATAAAGGAAACCTAAATTGAATTAAGATTAAAGAAAAAAAAAAAAATTAAGAAAAATGATTCCGAGTCTTAATATTTATTAACCCGACAAGCTACTACTAGTGCGCAATATAAAAAAAAAAAAAAAAATTAATGAGATAAATTAACACATTTATAAAGTTGATTTCGACGTGAATGATTTTTCTTCTTAATTTAGCGCGATGCCAATTTAATGAGATAAATGTCAGAATTTTATTACTTTAAAAATGTTATAGACACCTTAGTTTTTATTTCAATTTACTTAATCCTTCTAGATCCTTATCAAATTTAGACAGTTTTTTTTTTTAATAGGGAAACTCGTTTGAGAGAAGTGTAAATTAAAGAGTTCCGGTTAGATGTTAAAACGAATTCACTACAGGATTCATAAGTGGTGTTGAATACAAAAACTAGTATGCATGTGTCAATATGAACATCCGTTAATCTTCGGTTGTTTTGATATTATTACTTTCTCTTACCTTTATATATAAATATATATAAAAAAATATTGATTCATGTCAAAAATTCGATGTCGAGATTTTGATGGATCTTCACGTTTTGAGGTCCCCTGAATCCAAAAAAGTGGTTTTCGCGACATGGTCTGTCTGTGTGTGTGTGTGTGTGTGTGTGTGTGTGTGTGTGTGTGTGTGTGTGTGTGTGTGTGTGTGTGTGTGTGTGTGTGTGTGTGTGTGTGTGTGTGTGTGTGTGTGTGTGTGTGTGTGTGTGTGTGTGTGTGTGTGTGTGTGTGTGTGTGTGGGCTGTGTGTGTGTCTGTGTGTGTGTCTGTGTTCAATTTTAACCATGAAGGAATTGAGCTACGAGGTTGAAATTTTATATTTAAGTTAAACACCCCCGGGACCGGAAAAATAAGCTTTTAATCAAAATCGGCCAAAGAGTACTAGTACTTTACTGATGTACTTTTTCAGTTTTTTTCGATTTTCTCAAAATTTGCTCCAACGATTTTTTTTTAATTCAAAAATCAATTAATTTTTAGATTCTCTTTAAAATGTATATTCTCATTTTGCAATTGAAATCTTCTGAAGACCACTTTACTCTTGTATTTCATAGGGAAGATAGGAGAAATGGTTGCCATGGTTGCCATGGTTACAAAATATAAATATTTTCCCATACTTATAAATTGTACATCTGAATTCATATGTTCCGTACTGTCGGGAACTAAATATATGTCGACACAAAAAATCTGGTGTGACAAGCACAGAACACAACTTTCGATTACCGAAGGTAAGAGAAGTTGTGTGCTGTGCGCCAGTCACACCAGATTTTAAAATTAATTCACAAGAACAAATTTTCTCTCTTTCTTAATAAAATAAAATCTGTTGTGATTATGCCACAACATACAACTGTCTCTTATCTTCGGTAATCTAACCATCACACCAGGTCGAGATATACTTTTTATTTATATTGGTCTCCACGATACTTCGGACTCTCCTCTTTTCGTATACAATATTGTAACCACAGACTGACAGACTCATCATTTTGAGGGACCCACTTTTTTGGGCGTGTATTTGGGTGATATTTGACACAATCACAATACTTTTTCTCTAAATAATTAATATATATAGCTAAGAGAAAATAAAAAGGAATTTTAAATAATTTGAAATAACCCAGTCAATTTGATTGATTTGATTAATTTAGAGAACTTTTTAAAAGAAAATTTTACACATTCTATGCTTATTTAATAAATTCTATCTGAAAATTTTTGATAGAAATTTAAATGGATAGCAAATTTTTTTCATTTATTAAAAAAATACTGTAATATAATTTCACAACAAAATACTGTATTTACAGTAGAAAAAACATTTTTTTTTTTTTTTTTTTTGGAACTGTAGGTTCATAATATGGTTCAATACATTCTAATTTACTATAGATTTTAGACCAATCATAAACAAAAAATATTGTTTATCCTATTGGAAAAATAATTTGAAAAAATTAATATAGTCTCCTATTGCCCAAAGACACTGAAAAAGACATTGGAATTTTGAATTTACAATTTTCTTTTAATCAAGATAATAATCTATGTTTAAATACACTTCGATTGAATAATATTTCATGCTAATTATCTTTTAAATCGTGACGGGAATTTCCAATAAAAAAAAAATAGTCTCTGTTTAAAAGAGGAAAAATAGATAATTATGAAATTCAGAGAGAGAAAGAGGGAGAGATTGATGATGATTTTGCAGAAAAAAGCTTTGCTTTTAAAACAGAATAATTAAAGCTTTCATTGAATTAGTTTTAATTAACTTAAAGTAAATTTGCCCTTGGATTGGGCCAATGATCTCAGAGATATGTGAAAAAAAAGTTCTTTATTATTAAAATTACTTTGATCTCTTCCCTATTCGTAAAATTAGCGAAATGAAACTTATTCTTTTTGGAGAAAATTCCAAATGCAAGTTACTTCTAATTGATTTAAATGAATGTGATTTGATTCTTTCCCGTCAGAGATTCTCTACCGCTCCAAGCGAAAGAGAAAAAGAGAGAAGAGATCCTATTTTCGAATTAGAACATTTTTAATTAAAAAGTTAAACGTGTATGGTATTAGTAGACGGCTGAAAGGAACGAGAAAAAACTAAGTAGTCCCTTTGAAGTAAATAGGTATGCTCATGTGGCATTAGGACATTATTTGGCCCAGGGCCTCATTTGCATAATCAGCAGCGGTCCAGAATTTGAGGCCGGCCGCTAATGAGACCAGGTTTCGGGTCTTCTCCCATCATCAATTCCACTCTAATGAACAGAGGTTATAGCATCTCAACGTGAACATTGCTTGTTAGGATTTTTTTTTTATAAACATACTACTTATTTCTTCCTTTCTTTTTTTTTTGGTGTTAAACGAATTCGGAATGTGGGCAGAAATTGAAGAAGAACGACGAAACTATATAATAAAATTTTTATTAAAGTAATCTAACGTTTTTTTTTTTTTTTGCTTCATTAATGATTCATCATGATTTAACTTTGGTTAATTAATCTTTAAAAGAGTCCTGGGAGAAGATGCCTATCGCTAAATAAACACTTAAATTATAGGATGCTAAAAATAAATTTTTTTTTTTTTTTAATGGAAAAAATTTTACCTTTGAATAGTTTTCTTATCATTTGAAAGTAAAATTCCTATAAGTAAATGACAATTTTTTCATTAGATTAGTAATATTAAATTTGAAACTCTTGGTACATTAAAAAATTTCGTTTAAAAACAAAATATTTAATTATTAATTATTTCATTATCCATTTGGAAATAAAGTGCGAACTCTTCTCATTAAAATCCAAACAAATTGTGGTACTCCTCAACAGTTTTTTCCACTTTAATTATTGTTATTTGAAATTTCTATCCGAATTCCCGTTTATTTACCCCGTGCACGAAGACACACACCTCAAACCAAACCGGCCTCTGGCCGTAGCCATCTACCGGCACCCTGTGAAGTTAGATCATTTCCTACCTCTAACTCCTCCTCATGCGTTCATTTCTAGCTGGTGAACTAATCCTTATTTCTGGCTCCACTTGGTTCCTTTTATCCAACCTCTTCTATGCTAGGGACATGGGCGTAACTAGGGGGTTCCGGAGGGGAGCCCCCTCCCCCTCCCTAGAAGGCTTCCCGTCTCAAGAAAAATTGAGACAATGAGACCTTCCAGCCCCCGGAGATTGGCTGTTCCCGTGACCCAGGATTTGAACACGGATCTTCTTTGCAGAAGCCGACACCCTAGCTCGCTACACCATCAAGCTCCCACGTCATTCTTTAATACATTTCATGCGTTAATAACTCTGGTCCTGAACTAACTAGTTACTGAAAGATAGGCAAACGAATTGACCAACTCTACGAAGCGACGAACACTTATTTGTTAATTTCTCATCCGTGATCCGAGAAAGGCATTTAATTGAAAATTCAAAACATAATTATTATATGGGTTGCATTATAAATTTATAACTCCATTTAATGAAAAAGAAAATAAATGAAAGAAAAAGAATCTTGAATGAATTTAATCCAAATAACAAGTCAAGTCTATTTATGTTTTAATTTAATGTAAGTGAAAGCGAATATATTGCCAAAGTATATAAACTAGAGAAGGAATTGTACAAATAATTAAAATACAAACTAAGCAAAAGATTCAAATAAATGAGATATTCCTATCTATCAGGATGTTTAAATAAATTAAGATAATTTGGTGTATCATTAATTGAACAAGGCTTGTTAATTTAATACTGAAAAAGAAAGAGAAGATAAAGGGAAGAAGAGAGGGGATAGATCAAGTGTCCCGGGAAAACGCCTCCAGGCGCAATTTGCCAACAGCCGACGTTAAGTCAACACTGAACGAGCGTTACTGCTACAAATTAACTCCGATTTAAAATAATATTAGCCTGCTCTAAAATGTTAATGATCCACACCCCTTCCCTCTCATCTCTCTTTTGCTGGCATTGATGTATGATTTCAATACAACAAGCAGACAATCTAATAGGCCGTGAGGAGACCATAAATTTGTCCTCATTGTTTTTTTTTCTCCCCCCTCTTCTAATTCTAAATCCTTGTTGGTTTGTTTCTTTTGTTATTTGATTAGAAAAAGCAAAATAGAAGAGAAGAAAAAAAAAAGTAAATTTAGAGATAAAAACTTGGGAAGGAAAATATTTGTGAAAGAAAAAAAAAAAGAAACAAGTCTGATTGATGTGAGAGGAATGTCCCAAAGGGGGAAGTTTTTGAAAAAAAGGACTAAAATTTGATAGACCATTCACTAAAGATTTTTTTCTAATATTAAAAGAAAAAAAAAAAAAAAAAGAAGAAATTAATTTGGAATGTCTTCTCTTTTAATGTTTTAATTATATACAAGATATAATTCCAGTTCATCGATCTTGTCAAAAATAAAAAAGTTTTCCGGTTTAATTTTAGAACCAGACCCTGGCCCATCTACTATTCTTAATATATTAATTATTGTTAACACAAAAAATAGATAATCGTGGAGAAGTATGCTGTTTCGTGGAAGGCAGGTGCATCAATGAAAGACAACTTAAATGTCGATATCAAAGAGATTGCCGAGTAAATTTTTTTTCTAAATAATATATAAATACTAAATTTTTTTTAAAGGATTATAGGCTACCTTTAAATGATTAACAATTCTATAGAAAGGGTAAAAAATATGACGAATTCAGTCATCTCCGAACATCTTCACAATAATTAAAAGGAGTTTTCTTAAATTTTGTTCAAGTTTATTCTTAGTGATTATTGTATTTTTATATAATTTTGTATATGTTTATATATAACAACTCTATCTGCATCTCAATGGTGTACACCTTGAGATTGCCAATAATCCTCTTAAGAACTGATGATGGATTTATCTAATTAAACCCGAAACGTCTTCTTAGTGGAGATTTTTATTCGATAGAGGCTGACATCCTCTCTTCCTGTCTATCATTCTAATCGTTGAACAACCACTTCTCTTATCAATATCTTATTGAAAAATTATATTTAATACTCAAGTTTTCTCGGCATCTTAGCTCAAATAGATTTTTACGATACTCATAATATCAATGACGATATATTATGAGGTCCAGGCACATTTATTTATACTATTTGGTATCCAAATGATTTAAATAAATATTTATCGGGCCCGTGACACTTGGCTCAGAGAGAAGACATTGCCTGGGGTACGGGTTCGCTTCCCGTCACAAGCGAGAAAAATTACTTCATTTGAATTGACTACAAATCATTTGAAATAAATAGGGATGGGGTCTAAACGGCCTTAGATCCCGAAAAAGACCTTAAAATAACTTAAAAAAAAAATAATAAAAATATTAATCGAACTGCCTGGAATCCAAACCAGCGCCCCGTGGCTTTAAGATTATTAATATTGACATTTACCAACATCTCTAGCCTTACGGCCTACGTTATTAAGTGTTAAGAATGTTAAATAAATGAAAATACTTGTTTTGGAATAAACTCTGGTTTATTTCTATAAGATATAATGTTTTAGTCAGTCATTTTGTGGCCTTCTTCAGATACCGATTCAGATACTATCATTAATCTCTTTCTGAGAGTAGATCGCTAGATGTAAGACTGTACTTGCAGAAAGCTACAGAATGAGTGGCTAATACTTTGTATTTTATACAAATAAATCATGGTAAAAAAATAAATTGTAATCCGGAAAAAAAAAAAATTGGAAGTTTTTTCTCCTTTCCAGCGCTTCATCCTGCTTAAAAACCAGAAAAAACGCAAATAAACGCAAAATATCAATTATATTCAAGTGTCACATCACAAGAACAATAAATAAACTACAGGTTACCCCAAAACAAGTATTTTCATTTAATAACAATAACTGGGAAAGTTTTAAACTAAAAAAAAATGTTAAATATTATGACCTAGTTTTTAATTTTCCATTAAAACTACGTAATTCTAATTTCACCTTTTTTCATACATTCAGGCTAAAATTTTTATTAGGAAGGGTTCTATTTTTACCATTAACAACGCCTACCCATCTAGGCAACCAGCAACAAATTAGTTACTCGAATTTGATTTTATATGAATTTTCTTTTTCTTCTGAAAATTTTTAGCGATTACGTTTGAACCTATTTGATTATAATTCTATTTTATTGGCATAATTTCTTTGTAAATGAGCAGGGCATTAATCTTTTTCTAAAGTTAGTAAACGACCCGAAAATAATAGTTTCTCAGAGAATGACTGAGTAGCGTGACACTATTTGATTGTTCTCCGTCAAAAATTGACGAGGAAAATAAAAATTAGTTGTAATAACATGTTAAGAAAAAAAAAAATAAATAAAAAAAAAACTTTGTAGTTATAGTTCATTCATTCCAAGAATATATTTGATAATTTGTGCATAAACCAATAATTAATAGAATTGTTGCTTGTAATATCTTTATTTATTTTTTTATATTGACTTAAGAAAATAATTCAATCTAAACATTTATCAAGGTAATTTTTTTTTTATTTATATGCTAAAGAGACACGATAGGAGGAAGATTCATTTTTTTAATTTTCATAATTACTCTGGGCCCTCTACTCCCCCCCCCCCCCGCCGGTAGATTCTAACCTATTTTATATTAAACAATGATATAATTTTTTAATTCGTTATTTATAATAAAAATATTCAAATAATTAATATTTACTAGATCAAATAGCCGAAAAGAAAGGAGTACCGCGGAAACAAAATTTTAATATTTGAGCTTAAAGGGCCTGGGCTCCCTAAAGAAGAATTTCAAGAATTAAATTGGCTACCAATCCATTCGAAATAGAGACTGGGTCTAAAATGGCCTTCGATGCTGAAAAAGATCTTAAATAAAAAAAAAAAAATTGAAATTTATCTATGAAAATTATTTTTTTAATTAGAATTTTAAGGTTGGAGAGCAAAGAGCCCCGGGATATAGTCCCAGGGGTAGTCCCCCCCCCCTCCCCCTTGTCTGCGGCTCTGACCACAGTACAGCCTTTTTGAATTTTAGCAGTTTTCTATTTCAGATATCTGAAGAAATGTCTCCCTTATCGAAATCACAAATTTTCTCAATTTATCCATCTGGTTGACGGAGAAATTTGTGATCTTGATAAGAGAGACATTTCTCCCTATGACTGAAATAGTAATCTGTTTGAATTCAAATAGTCGAATGCGGTACTAGTGTTGGTGCATGCTGAATACAAATTGGCAGATCTGTGGTTCGAATCCCGACAGTAGCCCTATCTTTTTCGGAGTAAATATTAATTATATGAATTTTCTTCACCTACCTAAAAGTGATATTTATAATTTATTTAATAAAAATATTCATTTTAAATTTATTTTATTATCGCTCAGGGGCCCAAATCTTGTGGGCACGTGAATGGCGTCCACGAGCTGCCCGAGCTGGAACAGGCAGTCCTTCAGTTCTTTGTATGTCTGTCCCTTCCTCGTTTCAATAGGTGTCAGACCGTGCGACGGGCCGGCCTATTCTATTTCTTCAGGCAAAAACACGTGATAGGGCTGGAGGGTAAAAGTGAGGTCCGCCGACCCCGCATCCCGGGAATAAGGGGAGGACAGAAGAAGAAGAAGATTCATTTTAAATTTATTTAGTAATTTAAAGAAAGATTTTCTTGAAAAACATTGATTTGATATTTTCAATTCATTGGCATCTCTCTCAGCTAGTTCACATAGTTTTCATTAGTAATGCTTTTTGTTAGTATAGTTAGAATCTGCTAATAGGATTTAGTCGATTGAACTAGGAACGGTGTGTGTACTTTACGGCTTAGGCTAAACTATTGTGTAAGTGTTGGGAAAGTTGGTCTTACCGAAAACGGTTAGTAAAGCCGGGTGGGAGAGTCGTTTGGCTGCAACATTTTCGGCGACACACGTGTAGTTGGCCATATCGTGTAGCCGGGCTTGACCGATGAGCAGGTGACCCTCACTGGTCACGATCAGGTTGGTAGCATGTTCGATAGGAGCTCCATTGCGAAGCCAATAGACCCGGGGAGGAGGGACACCTGATGGTGGTTCACATCGCATCTCCACCTGGTGGTCCATCTCTACTGATTTAGCATAAGGCGCGCCGTCGAATTGTTTCTTCAAGTCTGAAAAAAAAAAATTAAAACAAAATCAGTCGGATAAAAAATATATTTACTTAAATTTAAAAATTAATTAACTCCATATTTTGTAAAAAAAAATCTGGTGTACTGGTGCCACACCTTCGGTAATAGAAAGTTGTGTTCTGTCCTTGTCACACCAGATTTTTTGTCTCGGCATATATCTAGTTTCCGCCGATATATTTGAATTCAAGATGTAAAATTTATAAATATGAAAAAATATTTATATTTTGTTACCATGGCAACCATTTCTCCTATCTTTTCTATGAAGTACAAGAGTAAATTGTACTTCAAAAGATTTCAAGGATATACACTTTAAAGAACATCTAAAAAATAATTGATTTTTAAATTTTAATCAAAATCATTGAAGCGAATTTTGAGAAATTCGAAAAAAACTGAATAAGTGCATCAGTAAAGTACTAGTACTTTTTGGCCGATTTTCTTCAAAAGCTTCGTGTCACGTTCCATGGAAGTACCGAACTTAAATATAAAATTTTAACCTTATAGCTCTTTTCGATCTTGAGATATTTTTTTCACAGATACACAAACACACAGACAGACAGACCATGTTGCGAAACCCACTTTTTTGGACTCAGAACGTGTATATCCATCAAAATCTCGACATCCAATACTTTCTCTCTATATATTAATATATATATAGGTAAGAGAAAGTAAAAAGTTGTTATAGGCCCAAATATATTAGAAAAAAATTTTGTTATAGATCATAATTTGTAATCAAATACTATTTAAAAATTTATCAAGCAAAAAATTATAAAACTCACTAATTGAGAGTTATAACTTCTAACTTTATAATATTGTAAATTGAATTATGAAGTTTCTAATGCAAGTAACTAGTATTGAATTTCTCAACTTAAAAAACTTTCATGTTGAAATATATAAATCTAATTGATGATGGCCCTTATTATACAGAGCAGTCAAGGATGAAAACCCCCTACTTCGGCAATTCAGAAACTTTGTTAGTGGAATAGGTTCATTGCCTCTATCTGCAAATGGTTAATCTTTGATCTCGTTGCATTGAAATCGGGGCCCTGGTTGAAGGACCTGCCTGACTGATTCTCAGAGAACTTAAAATTGAAATGAGACCGTTCGTTATAATAATATTAGTAATCAAACTATTTAATCATCAGCCATTAAAACGACAAAAAAAAGAAGAATGGTTTGGAAAAACAATGATAGCAAAATAAAAATTCAAATTATTATTTTTTAATTGGTCGAAAATTTGAGAAGAAATGAACTAGAAATAATTAATGTTGCGTAAAAAATACAATAGAGACGCATCAAGAGGGGGAAATGGAATGAATATATCCATTTCAAAATGTAAATAATTGAAATTCAACTGAAAGAATCCGATTTCGATTTGCGCACAAAAGTATAGCTATATAGTGAACTTTGACTTTAAAAAAAAAATTACAGTACAAATAATATATTGTTTACCTCATACTAATCAAAATCGTCCATTCATTTTTTCAAGAAAATTATTCACACTTTGAAAAATATTTCTAAATGTAGGGTTTTGAATTTTATTAAATAAATTTTTAAATACTTTGTTTCCATGGCTATTGGGGGACGTTCAACACGCTACGGGGTCACCAATCCCGAGCTTTAACAATCAACTTTTAATTTTTTAAATATTTTTAAATAATATACTTTTAATAATGGTGATTGTTGATGGACCGTTGTCTCACACTCATCCCCTTTTAGTAGTAGGGTTACCCCATCCCTAAACTTAATGAATATTCCCCCCCCCCTCCCTCTTCCCAGGCGCCAGCTCATTCTACTTTCTCTCTTCTCTCTCAGGGGAGAGACCTGACAAAAATCAAAGTTACTGTTTTGTTTAAAAAAAAGAAATCCCAGGTAATTGATTGATTTGTATTTTTTATTTAAGAAGGAAAAAAGAAGACAAAAAGCAAACGATTTTTGTATTTATTATTAAACCCTGTATTCGGTTTTCTAATCATACATTCTTACAAATAATTTTTAGACAACTTTAATTAATAGGCCTAATAATAAAAAATACAAACTAAAGCTTCGTGCTGAATTTTATATATACCCAAATTTATAATTTTTTTTTTACTTTCTCTTACCTCTATATATAGAGAAAAGTATTGTTTAAATAGGTAATTTTGACAGATTTATTCAATACACGTTAAAACTATATAAAAAATAATCTTTTTTTTTAAAGCATAGGAAAATTGAACATTTATCTTTAATCTTTTTAATATCATAACTGAATATTAAATTCGATTGGTTAAATTTAAATATTTTAATTAATTAATTTCTTAATGTTCTAGGAATCTATACACCGGTACTGCGAGTTGCCTCCTCTGATCTTCGACAATCCGAATTTCTCTCCAAATCTTCGTTAAAGCGAGCGATTCTTTCTATAATTGGTGAGTTTAATTTAAAATATCTATCGACCCAATAGGGAGAAATAATTTTCGTGGTATGTTTTGCCTTCATATTTAATAATTTTGACTATTTGAGGAAATCACTTTCCCAACCATTAATTTAAATAGCTTTTAGATTTTACAATGCCCTTGTTGCATCGAAATCTCCAAATATTTTAGAAAAAGGAGCGAAGGTTTTTTTAGTAAAAAGAATAAAATTAAATCTTAACAATCCTTATTTTCTAAAAAATAAAATAATTCCCTCAGGAATAATGTTCTTGCCTTGAACTCACTTAGAACTCACTGCCATTTGGCTTAGAGCCATCAAATTGAATCCGGGAATCTCTATTGGGAAAAATTAAAGGTTTACCTTAAAAATATTTTTAATTGGAATGATATACAGGAAGAGAGGATGTCAGCCAAAAGGCTCTCTTCCTGTCTATCATTCTAATCGTTGAACAGCCACTTCACTTATCAATATTTTTGATTGATTGAAGCAAGAATCCTTAGATTAAAAATATTTTTAAGTATAGCCCTCTAAAAAATTCTTATTATAGGACTATAGAATTGAAATTGTTTTAAAGCAACAAGTGTCGAAAACAATATTAATGATTATTTCAAACTTATATTGTTTATGACCATGTTAAATTATTTAGAGGTTTTTTTTTTTATAGAATTAATTAAAAACTTCTTCAAGTAAGATACTTAACTTTTCCTTCCTTAATAAAACTCACTTTTAAGAATTTTTTTCACAACTTAATGAAGTTTCAAAATTACCCTTAGGTTAAAAAAGAAAATTGTTCCCCATAATTTATTTATAAATTACTAATATATTTTTTATTATTCTTTTTAAAATCTTAATTAGTCGTTAATTGAGAATTAAATTAATTTTATTAAATAAAGAATTAGTTTTATAAAGGAGGCTACACACGTAACTCCAAACTTGACAAGCTTGCATGTGGAATCTTTTTGTACAAGCAAACTGTAGACTCCGTAGAAGAATTTTGCGCAAGCATTTTAATTGTGCAAGCCGCTTGATGATGCTTGTGCCGTGTGATGCCAAATTGAATTTGTGCATTCTTGTACAAAAAGATTGCACATGCATCCTTATCAAGTTTGCAGTTAGGTGTGTAGCTGCCTTAAACCAAAATACAAATTAAATTTACAATAGGGGGAAGCTGTGTATACCTCCGGAGCCCTACAATTCTCTCGGCAGCCCTGAATACAACACAAAAACTCACAATTGTCAATTTTCTCATCTATTCCGCCTACCTATTAAATTTTAAAGTAATTGATTTTGACTTGAAAGTCACTACCCCCCATAGTTATATGAAAGAGCCAATGGCAAAAAAAAGTTGCTTCTGCTTTTAATTTCTAACAATTGAGTAAAAGTTTTACTTTACTTGATTCAAACTTAAGTTAAAGCTATCTTGGAAGAAAGAGGATGCGAACAAACAAATGGATTTTTTTTCAACAACTTGCAAACAAGATTGCTCTTAAATTAACAATTTCCTTTCCAAATATTCAGATTAAAAAGTCTTTTGGCTTAAAAAAACAGTAATTTTTACTGTAAATAAACATTTTCTCTGAAAGTTTTTATATTTATATAAGAATAATAATTACTCGTATTTTTACTTTCTCTTACCCTATATATGAAATATATATAGAAAGTATTGCGATCATGTCAAAAATTCGATGTCGAGATTTTGATGGATATACATGTTTTGAGGTCCCCTGAGTCCAAAAAAGTGGGGCCGACAAATTGGTCTGTGTGGACATTTTTGACCATGAAGGAAATGAGCTAGGAGGTTGAAATTTTATATTTAAGTTAGGCACCGTCCGAACTCGTGTAAATAAGCTTTTATTCAAAATAGGCTAAAAAGTACTCGTACTTTACTGATGTACTTTTTTAGTTTTTTTTGGATTTTATCAAAATTCGCTCCAACGATTTTTTTTTTTAAATTCATAAATCAACTATTTTTTAGATGCTCTTTAAAATATATATTCTCATTTTGCCGTTGAAATCTTCTCAAGACCACGCTACTCTTGTTCTTCATAGGAAAAATAGGAGAAATGATTGCCATGGTAACAAAATATAAAAAATATTTTTCTGTTTTTCTGCATTTTGGATTCTATTATAAGGGCGGAAATTAATTATATCTCGACACAAAAAGCCTGGGGTGAT
>JAKCPI010014144.1:0-27511 GCA_023213315.1 Euborellia annulipes | reverse complement strand
AACTGAAAAAGTGCCTCAGTAAAGTACTAGTACTCTTTGGTCGATTTTGTTCAAAAGCTTCATGTCCCGTCCCATGCGGGTGCCTAACTTAAATATAAAATTTCAACCTCCTAGCTCTTTTAGTTCTTGAGATATTTTGTTCACAGACAGATGCACAGCGAATTTTTGACATGAATCCAATACTTTCTCTCTATATATATTAACATATATATAGAGGTAAAGAGAAAGTAAAAAAGCATTCTATCATGTAAAATGCTTACGAATTTAAATCATAAAAAAAAAACCGAATAGAAATACTTGGTAGTTTCGGACCAAAGATTCAAATTGCCCCTCAATCGGACACGTTGGCGTTACCTGACCAAAAGACACGTGATCAACTAGCAAAAATAATCCCCGATATTTTATTCATTATCAAGAACTTTAGGTCAAATTTAATGTTCATTTATGTAATATTATATTATCCATTCTCCATATGCATATCTATTTTTGGAATTTTTAATTTGTATTCATGTGATGCCACTGACCCAAACAATTTGTATAGCTACTTCTCTTTTTTTTAGTATTCATATTATTATTGATCGATTGCCAAACACTCGTCGTCTGGAATTTTTTTCTTCCTGTTGAGTGTTTGCGAATAACAAAACGAAAGAGAATTCACCCTTTACACGTATTTTGACAAGTTTTTATGAAAAGAACTTGTCTTTTTTCTTAGAAAGGATACTTTGGCCGGCAAAATAAACACTTTGTTCTTCTTTGGGTATTTATTAAATTAAGTTAGTAATGAGAAAAAAAAGCAATTCAATTTTAACCACTCAAGTGAGGATAAATGAAATAAAAGATAAGTTGCAATTTATTTTGTGGTTGCTGACTAGCAGTGAGTAGTAGAGAATAGACCTGACAACCCTCCGGCTTTTTTACCCTTGTTACGGCCTGTCTCCGACTTTTTTCCGAAGCTTTTTAATTTGTTTAAAGTCTTTTTTCTCATCTGTGGCCATTTAGACCCCGTCCCTATTTATTTCAATTGATTGCTATCCAATTCAATTGGAATAAATTTCTTGCCTAGGGACGGGAAGTCAACTCTCGACCTTTGAACAGCTCTACCTAACTAATTAATTATAAGACACACCTGAAATTCCTCGATCCCCACAATTTGGATGTCACCGCCTTATACCAAGAATTAGTAGATATAGCGTGTGGAACGTCACCCGGTTAGTGGCGTCATTTCAACTTTTTCTTGGAGGGGCCAAATTTTTTTCTTGGGAGTGGGGGGGGGGGGGGGGCAAGAATATTTTTTCTTAAAATCCTTACAAATAGGTACTTAAATTTGGCCAAGAGGTATTTAATTTAATTAATTTTTTAAATTTGTACAGTTTATATGCTTGTATATATATTTTGAAATATTTTATTTAGAAATATATAAAATTTAAAAAAGCCCTTGAGGGGGAGGGGAAATGAAATGATTTCTAAAAAAAAAAAATTGTCTTTTGGATTATGAA
The DNA here is from genome assembly GCA_023213315.1 of Euborellia annulipes. NCBI lineage: Eukaryota > Metazoa > Arthropoda > Insecta > Dermaptera > Anisolabididae > Euborellia > Euborellia annulipes. Next base: position 26,015 of record JAKCPI010014144.1, on the reverse strand, counting down.
AATAAAATTTATTCAACTATTTCTCATGTAAATCTGTGGAAATTTTATCCGGATTAGTTTATAGAATGACTAACTAGCTGCGAGACTTCTGAAAGTCTTCAAATTTTTGTCTAATTTTTTTTTAACACTCGCACTTTTTTCCCATTCACACTCACACTCACACACACATTCACACGTCTTTTCGGTAACTCAGGCCATATAAGACTTTGACGATAACCGTTATTTATTGGGGGTTCAGGCATTTCTATTTAAGCCATTTGGTATCCAAATGGCTTAAATAAAATCATCGGACTGCCTGGAGTACGAACCCGCGACGTCCGGTATAGAAGATAGGCGCGCTACCAACTAGACCAAGCCCGTAGGCATTCTCTAATTTAAACAAAGAAATTTCATATATTAACTAATATTTAAAAGACAATCGATTTTATTTGATTTTTTTAGAATAACTAAATTTTTTATTTTTAGACCCCTTTAATGAATTTTTCCTAAAATAAAAACTACACCTCAACTATCCCCATAAAATTCTCTATACAATGATAAAAACAAATCCATCAAGCAGTTTCGAAATTAGTGGCGCCTTTTAGGGGTCCCCCTCCCCCGCAAGCTGGGGGGAGCAAGGGTACATTGACCCCCCTAGCATCCTATAGGAGGGGGCAGGGGGGGCAATATGTTTTCTTTTATTTCATTAATTTTTAAAATTAAAATCTTTTAAATGTAAGAAATTCATTTTTTTTTTCAGAATATTTTATATAGACCCCCCCTATTGTATTTTTAGTTTCTAAAAACATTTTATAACTAAAGTTAATATTAATCTCAAAATTATTAAACAAATATATTAAATTTTAATTTTCTCATTTTTTTATTCAATAGAATGGAATTTATCGGGAGACGTTTAGCAAAATGATGAGTTTTGATGCTCGTAAATTATCCCTATTGAATTTCAATTTTTCCTAGAAGTACAAATTGGATATCTCAAAAAAGGAATTTCTTTTTATTTTTGCCAAAAAATCCCTAAAAGATAAAAAATATCAAAGAAATGAACAAAAGGTAAAAGGCCTTTCCTTTTTTCGCTTGACGTTTTTACAATATATGAATTTTGGCAAAAACAAACAAACGTCAACCCTTTGTGTGTGTTTCTCTCTTTCGTTCGCTTTAACCTTGGGCAGAAAATAAGAACAATTGGAGGAAATTTATTGCCAACTTTCAATGATCAGTTTGCCAACTCTTTTTAGCTTTCCCTCTTTAGGGGCTTTTATTAGAATATATAGAAATGAAAATGACATATGTAGGCTTGATGAGCAATAAAAATTGCAACCCTTCTCCTTGGCCCTCAATGGCTGGCCAAATTCCTATACAAGAATCTCCAGCCTTGATTTATTTGACCAATAATAACAAATAAGCGTCAAGTTGCTCGTCTAGTCATAGGGTGCACACAAAAGCTTCGGCTGCAGACGCCATTTAGGTTAATTGTATGTAAGCCTATTTATTATATTTTTAGTATGGGGACGCAGATTTTTCGGAGCCACCCACCCGCGATTCGATCGTGCTTGGCACCGCTTTTGCTGCAATAAACGAAAATTATTTTTTTAATCATTTTATATTAAATAAGCAGGTTTTTTCACAAATTTTGCCGCCCAGTCGCGTGCCTAGATCGCCTCTTCGTAAATACGGCCCTGGAAATTAGTTATTCTATTTAACTATATTATGTATAATTTATAAATGTATTCGTATTTCAAATTCCCACCCCTTCTAAGAAACAAGAATTGGATTTATTCGTGGTGGTTAGTCCCGTGATGCCAGGGCCGAGGGTGGCAAAATTTTAGGGGCGAGAAAATTTTAAACTCAAATTTAAAGAAAGGGGAGGTGAGGGGGCGGCATATTATAATATTAGTAAGGAGGGGCGGCAAAGTAAATTTTGGCCCTCCTAGTTCCCCCTGACACTTACTCAGCACAAGTGATGGTAAACTTATTATTAAGCTTATTATTTCATTTTTCAGCCTCAAAGGCCATTTAGACACCATCTCTATTTCAATTGAATGGTATCCAATTTTTTGTGACATGACACGGGAAGCGAATCCCGGATCTTTAGCATGCCACTTCCCTTGGCTTTTAGATTATCAATATTGTCATTTGTCAACACCTCTAACCTCCCGCCCCAAAAGTGTGATGGGGAAGGGGGGAGGAGGTTACTTACTCTTCAGGAATTCTAAAAAATTTTGTTTTGAAAAAGAAATTAATTAATTAATAAAAATAAGTAGGATGTATAATAAAAATTAATTTTAATAAATGCAATAAAAAAGAGTAATATATGGTAATATTATAATATGTATGAATATTTATGGAAAAAAAAAAACGAGAGCTCATTGAAACTTTAAATACCTTTGAGAAAAAATTAAAATATTCAATAAGCGCTTACGTTTTTGTTATTATTTGGTATTAATATTGGTTAATATTACTTTCTCTTACCTATATATATATGTTAATATAAAGAGAGAAAGTATTGGATTCATGTCAAAAATTCGATGTCGAGATTTTGATGGGTATACACGTTTTGAGGTCCCCTGAATCAAAAAAAAGTGGTTTTCACGACATGGTCTGTCTGTCTGTCTGTCTGTGAACAAAATATCTCAAGAACGGAAAGAGCTAGGAGGTTGAAATTTTATATTTAAGTTAGACACCCCCCTGGAGAGTGAAAATAAGCTTTTAATAAAAACTGGCCAGAAGTACTAGTACTTTACAGGAAAAAAAAAAAAAAAAATCTGAGCGCTTATTGAAAATTTCCTTTATATTTTATGTTCCCCGGTAGCCATCCTCTGAATTAAAAATTTAAAATACCATATAGGTAAATTCTGACATAAATTTTTTATACAAAAAATTATTTTCCACTTTTTAGTGCATATTAAATAAAAATTCAAAATGAAGAAAACAGAAAATAAAAAATCTGGTGGACTCACACACACACTTTCTCTTACCTTCGTATCGATTGTGTTCTGTCTTGTCACACCAGATTTTTGTGTCATGTATTTAGTTCCCCTAGGGATATTTAAATTCAGATGTAAATTTATAAGTATGGGAAATATTTATATTTTGTTCCATGGCAACCTTTCTCCTATCTTCCCTATGAAGCACAAAAGTGTCTTCACAATTTTGAGCAACGAGTATACATTTGAACTCTAAAAAATAATTGATTTTTGTATCAAAATCGTTAGAAATTTTGAAAATCGAAAAAAACTGAAAATACTCAGTAAGTACTAGTGTCTTTGGCCATTTTGATTAGCTTATTTTTCGTCCCGGGTGTTTAACTTATATATAAAATTTCGCTTCATAGCTCTTCCTTCATCTTAAATTGACACACCCCCCCACACACCCACCCACCCACCCACAACAACCATTCCAAAACCACTTTTTTTCACCCAACTGAAGATCCTCAAAATCTCGACATCGAATTTTTGACATGAACAATACTTTCTCTCTTTTATTACATATACAAGGAAGAGAGAAAGAATCCAATCAGTATTTTTTTTTTTAAATTGATTTCAATCCACGAATAACGTTTCGACCCCAGGGATAGGACCATCATCAGAGCCATTCCAAACTAAACCATCTCCTTACAAGGCCTCCTTTGTTTTCTTTTTTTTTTTTTAATAAAAATATTTTTTCGGCATCTGATCTATATTAATTGGAAGTCAATATAACCCTGAAGCAAGACTTGTACTCCTGTTCTTAAGGGCAACATTTAATTTCACATCTTAAAATTGATTTTTGATAATTTTTGAATAAATAGAGAGAAAAGGACAAAATATCTGACCCCATGCATGCTTGTTTGTTCCTGCTCCTCCCTCTTTATTCTTCTTCTATCGCTTGGATGCTAATAGAATGTTCGCGACAACATCAACATAGACACGAATTCAGGTTAACCGGTGGACCCTCCTTTCCCCCTCCCTCATTTTTTTAAGGTGTGTATGTGTGTAGCTACGTGACTACGTGTACATCTGTGTATGTGTGTGTGTGTGTATTTTATGTTGTCTATTCGATATTCGCTTCCTGGTTCGACGGATCCCTACGCCTCACGCCGCCGCATTGCCAAGCGAATTTTCGACGCCCTTTTATTTTAATTATAATATATAAAAAGATGGCACAAGGCACAAAAAGATAAATTTCAAAATGTCTAGATCAAGTTTGTTTGTTGTTCGGGCAATTTGATAAATAAGAAAGAAGAGGATATGATCAAGAAGAATCAGATGGTGGGATAGAGAACATCAGATTTAGCTATTTTTATCTATTTTTTTTTTTTTTTTTTAGACATTGAAAAATCATCAAACTTAAAATGGCCGCCTCAAATCAAAAAAAAAACAAAAAAAAACAAAAAACAGAATATAGAATTTACTTGTTAGTTATGTTGTTTGAAAATGAAAACTCAATTATCCGGGACATTGTACCCATCAAATTTTGTACTATTGAATAATAAACTAGAGCTAAAAAAATTATTTTTGGAAAACACCGGAGAATTTGGACAATTTTGAGATGGTATCTTTGGAAAACAGGAGGATTCGTGGGTTGAAGTTTCTCTTCAATATATTTACTTTCTCTTACCTATATGTACAGTATATGTTAATAATATTAACTTAATATACATATACACGTATATTTAGAGAGAAAGTATTGCATTCATGGCAAAAATTCAATGTCAAGATTTTGATGGATCCCTGAATCCAAAAAAGTGGTCTGTCTGTGGGTGGGTGGATGGGTGTGTGTCTGTGAACAAAATAAATCAAGAACGAAAAGAGGTAGGAAGTTGAAATTTTATATTTAAGTGTTGATACGAAACTTGACAAGAAGAAATAACAGCAAATTTAAGATTTTTATATTTAAGTTAGGTACCCCCATGGCACGTGACACCAAGCTTTTAATCAAAATCGGCCAAAGAATACTACTACTTTACTGATGCACTTTTGCAGTTTTTTTCGATCTTCTCCAACGATTTTGATTCTTCTTCTTCTGTCGTCGCCATTATTAATCCCGCGGTCTGGGGTCGGCGGAAACTATTTTGATTAAAATTCAAAAATCAATTATTTTTTAGATTTTCTTTAAAATGTATATTCTCATTTTGCCATCGAAATCTTCTGAAGACAACTTTACTCTTTACTTCATAAAAAAATAAGAGAAATGGTTGCTATGGTAACAAAATATAAATATTTTGCAAATTTTACATCTTGAAAATCGTATGTACCGTACTGTCCGAAACTACTAAATATATGTCGACACAAGACTGATGTGCGACCAGTCACACAAGATTTTTTATTTTTTTTTTATTCCTCCCTTTCAGCCAGTGGGCATTTGGCACAATGTAAATATTTTTTTTTTTAACACACTTTTTTCCCATTCACACTCACATTTACACATACATTCACACAGTCTTTTCGGCAACTTAGGCCATTTAAGACTTTAAACGATACCCGTTATTGATTAATATACATATTGGGGGTCCAGGCATTCTTATTTAAGCAAATTTGGTATCCAAATGGCTTAAATAAAATTATCGGACTGCCTGGGGTCCGAACACGCGACGTTCGGTATAGAAGGTAGACACGCTACCAACTACTCCAAGCCCCGTGGGCATAGAAAATTTATAAATATAGAAAAATATTTATATTCGTTACCATGGCAACTTTTCTATGAAGTAGAATAGTCAAATGTGCTTCAAAACTTTTGAGAGAAAATGTGAATATAGATTTTAAAGAGCTTCTAAAAACTAATTGAATTTTAATCAAAATCTTTAGAGGAAATTTTGAGAAAATCGAAAAAAAAAAAAAAAAAAAAAAAAAACGGAAAAATTACATCAGTGAAGTACTAATACTCTTTGGCCGATTTTGTTCAAAAGCTTATTTTCAAGCCTCAGTGAGGTGCCTAATTTAAAAAGCTCATTTCCTTCATAATTTATTTTGATCGAAGACAAAGAGACCACTGTGCTGGACCCACCCCTTTAGACTTAGGAAACCTCAGTCAAAATTTTGACATGAATCCATACTTTCCCTCTCTTTGTCTCTTTATATACTTTAGTTAAGAGAAAGTAAAAATTATTGAAACCTTAAAATATCAGGAAATATCCAATATTTATATTATTGGTTGATGATTTCAATTCACTAATAGAACCCACACACACACACACACCACATACAAAGACAGACGGTCAAAGAAAGACATACTGGCATATACTTGTATGCACAAGATGGCATGTCCTCTCCCTCTCCCTCCCCCTCTCTCTTATTCCTTAAAGCTATTAGCATGCACACATATACATAAAGGCCTTAATGTCGTTGTTCCAGGCAGGAGGCATTTCTCTTTCCACTCCACTGTTAACCTACTCCTCTTCTTCACTTTCCGCATACAACTCACTCGCACTTAGTCATTTCTCCCTCCACCACCTTCTAACTCTTTCTTCTTATTCTTCTTCTGTTAAGTTAATTTACGGCTGCATTATAAATCTCAATTCGCAAGGGTTCGCATTGTAACAACCTAAAAATAAGATTGAAGAGGCGTAAAAATGTTGCAAGAATAGCATGAAGAATCATCATCTTTTAACATTTCATTTTTGTAAGCTTTTATTTATTATAATTTTAAATAATGGACACAGATTCTAGAGAGGGGGCAATATTAAAAGAAAATGGAGCGCGAAGGCATAAATAATAGCGCTATTTCAGTTCAAAACTAACTGTAACTGATATTGAGTGGAGGACACTAAACTAATCACTGAAATTCTGTCATTTATTTGATTGAAAATTTTTCTAGCGGACAGCGTGTTATTTTTTTATAAGATTTTATCTATCAATAAAATATTAATATAATGATTCCTGCGCAATAGGTAAGTTAGTGGGTTTTAATGACAATCACAAAAAAGGACCCTGGTTTAGAATCAAAGGACCTGCTGTAAAGTATTATACCGATCTCCTAAGCAGACGGTCGACATTCTATCTCTATTCCCGCTACCTCAGCGAGCCTTCTATCTCTATTTAATTTTTTCCCAATCATTCATTTGTTACTTTCTCTTACCTATGTATATATGTAATATATATATAGAGAGAAAGCATTGGATTCATGTCAAAAATTCGATGTCGAGATTTTGATGGATCTTCACGTTTTGAGGTCCCCTGAATCCAAAAAAGTGGTTTTCGCGACATGGTCTGTCTGTGGTGGGTGGGTGGGTGGGTGGGTGGGTGGGTGGGTGGGTGTGTCTGTGTTCAATTTTAAGCATGAAGGAATTGAGCTACGAGGTTGAAATTTTATATTTAAGTTAAACACCCCCCGGGACCGGAAAAATAAGCTTTTAATCAAAATCGGCCAAAGAGTACTAGTACTTTACTGATGTACTTTTTCAGTTTTTTTCGATTTTCTCAAAATTTGCTCCAACGATTTTTTTTAAAATTCAAAAATCAATTATTTTTTAGATGCTCTTTAAAATGTATATTCTCATTTTTGCGATTGAAATCTTCTGAAGACCACTTTACTCTTGTGTTTCATAGGAAAGATAGGAAAAATGGTTGCCATGGTAACAAAATATAAATATTTTCCCATACTAAATTTTACATCTGAATTCAAATGTACCGTACTGTCGGGAACTAAATATATTTCGACACGAAAAATCTGGTGTGACAAGCACAGTACACAACTTTCGATTACCGAAGGTAAGAGAAAGTTGTGTGCTGTGCGCCAGTCACACCAGATTTTTTTTTAATTTCAGGCATTGAAGGCCATTTAGACCCTGACTCTATTTATTTCAATTGGATTGGTAACCAATCCAATAAAAATAAATTTTTTCCGCATGAGGCGGGATGCTAAGCCTTGTCTTTTGGTACCAGAAGCAAATGCTCTAGGCCTGAGCCACAGGTCAAGGGAATAAAATGATTTTAAATGCCAAAAAAAAAAAAAACTTTAAACAAAAAATAAATGAATCATAGCTAAATCAGTTTCCAGGTTTAGGTAGATGGGTTTTTCAATTTTTAAAAAATTCAAAATTTCTCTTATTTTTTATTAACATTTTTTGATCTTGAAAAAACCATCTAGCTAAACCTGGAGTCTGTTTGTTTGCTCTGATTAAATCACATGGTTTGAGATTTTATTAAAAAAATGAAAATAATGTTTGGTTGCCTAACTAGTAGGCGTAAATTCAAGTGCCAGAAATCCGTTTTTTTTTTGTTTTTTTTTAATTATTATTCATTATTTTTTCTTTTAATTCTTAATTTGTTCTTTTTACATTTTTTTAAAGTTAATTAAGTAATCTTCAGATCTTTTTAAAACAATAAAGAGAGTTTTGAGGGAAATGAGAGGTGCTGTTTAACGAATTTCCAACAGAAGCTTGACAGCTCGAATACCCTCCCACCTGAATGGAAGAATATGGAAATTTAATTTTCCTTTGAAGTTTTAACATTTGCCACTTGAAATATACAGAAATTTAAATTTTCTCATTCTCTTTAATATTATAATATTGCAATAGAGATCACCTTTTCTCTTACCTATATATATATATATATATATTATGGGGCATTCCACGCCAACTCGACCACTTCTGAACCCGACCATTTTTGATTTGGCTGAAACTTTGTCATCTTTTTATACCCTATTGAAAACGTGTTTGAGAATTTTTTCAGATTTTACGACCCAGCCAAAAAAAAGTTATAGCATTTTCAAAAAACATCGATTTTTTTTTTAAATAACCGTAAAACTGTCAAAAATTAACTTATCGGGACGATTTTTTTTTTGAAATTTTTGTCTTTAAATGTACTTTTCAGAAAAAAATATGACAAAATTTTACAGATTCATCTGGAACGTTTTTTTTTACATTTTCGTAAAAAAACAAAAATTTCGGGATGAATGACACTTTTTTTTAATTTTTTTTTTTTTTATAAAAAACTTTGATTTTTTTCTACAAATGCTCTGAAAATTTCAGAGTGGGATTATTTCGCGTTCTATTTTTTTTTTATTTTTGAAAAAAAAATTTTTTTTTCTCTCCGCTTATTTATCATGACGGTGTTCTTAAATTCTTCCAGGATTGACTGAGATTCTAAAAAATTGAAGAAAAATAATAATAATAATAGTTAGGGGTGATAAAAATCGAGAAAATTCCATTTATCCTGAAAAAATTAGAAATTAGTTGTGTATTCAACTACTGAAGTATTTGAAGCGTCAAGTAAAAGCTTAGAAACATGGGCGTAACTAGGGGGTGCCGGGGGGCCTGGCCCTCCCAGAAAGCTCCTTGCCCCAAGAAAAATAGAGAAAATATGGGGCTTTCCAGGCCCACCGGAGGATAGCTGGATCCCATGGCCCCCCTTCAATTTTTCATGGGGCAAGGAGCTTTCTGGGGAGGGCCAGGCCCTAAAAAATTTAAAAAAAGTGTCATTCATCCCGAAATTTTTGTTTTTTTCCGAAAATGTCAAAAAAAACGTTCAAGATGAATCTGTAAAATTTTGTCATATTTTTTTCTGAAAAGTACATTTAAAGACAAAAATTTCAAAAAAAAAATCGTCCCGATAAGTTAATTTTTGACAGTTTTACGGTTATTTAAAAAAAAATCGATGTTTTTTGAAAATGCTATAACTTTTTTTTGGCTGGGTCGTAAAATCTGAAAAAAATTCTCAAACACGTTTTCAATAGGGTATAAAAGATGACAAAGTTTCAGCCAAATCAAAAATGGTCGGGTTCAGAAGTGGTCGAGTTGGCGTGGAATGCCCCATATATAGAAAGTATTGGATTTTCGTCAAAAATTCGATCCCGAGATTTTGATGGATCTACACTTTTTGAGGACCCTGACTCCAAAAAAAAAAAAGAAACCCGCCAGTGTGAGTGTTTGGTCAAAATAAAGCAAGGAGGAACTGAGCTTCGAGGTTGAAATTTTTAAGTTAGGCATTCTTCCTGGCACGCAAAACAAAGCTTTCAAATTAAATGAGGCAACAGCCATTAAGATCGTTGCTGCAGTTGAGGGGGGGGAGAGGGGTGGCTCCGAGGAATTAAGGGTAGAAAGTCCCGGTATTTATCAATAAATAAAAGTGATAGACTAAATAGCTTCAGCAGCCGAGAGAGCAAATAAAAAAAAATTATTTTATAGAGTTTCATTTTAATATCAATTTTTTTTTTTTTTTTTAAGCAAAATGAGGAAATTCAAATTTAATATTGCAATACATGATCTACCCCCCGGAGACGGTAGTTTGTTCTCAACATCCGTTAAATTTGTCTTGGATGAAAAACTCATTTTAGTCTCTTCAATAACCGCTCACCAGGGCGATCCCGCCGCCATCGGAAATCTCAAATTAAGACAAATATAGATAGGGATGAATATATGGACCCTGTTATGCAATGGTGTGTCAAAGACCAAAAAAATTCAAAAATTGAGTTAAGCACGGAATATTGTTTCAAATGCTATAATTAATAGTATTTTTTATGAAATATGTCCTAAAAAAATTTATATTTAATGTTACTTGCACAATTGACAAGAAAAATTATATATAATCCAATGAAAACAAAAAACTTTAATGTTATTTTTCTCAAAACTCGGTAGCTGGCGCTTGACACACTATTGCGTAACAGGGTCCATATAATTATTTATAGCAAAAAATAAGAACAATTCTGAGGGCCGTTCAACTGCATCCGAGATTCAGCAGTGCTTGTCCTTGCTTAACATCGTGGCAGCTGCTCCTCTGTAAAAATAAAATTTTAAAGTTTTTGTGCCATTTAGACGAAACTTAATATTAATTACCAAATGATTTAAATAAATTCTTCACTTCATACTTGCTGGGGTCCGAGCCCATTCCCCTTGACTTTTATCTTGACATTTGTCAGCACCCCTAAACGGGTGGGGGAGTGGGTGTAATTTCAAAGTTAAACTCGCCGTGTTATAGAAATTCCCCCCTCCCTCTCTTCTATGAGAGAAAGAGCTTAATAGAGAAGCAAAGAGAGTTGCGGGGGACCGTCGTCGTTTGTTGTTTCCCTCCTCCCCCTTCGGGCAGAAAGGTCATCCTCAAGACACACACGTGGATGGACTTTTGGCCAAATGGATGGATATACTTGCCGAAAACGGAGCTGGAGGGCGTCGGCCTGACTGCCTTGTCTTCTTCTTCGCTGCTCTTCGGCGGAGGGAGGAGAAGAACAGCTCAAGAGTCTTCCTGGTAGGTCATGAGTGTGTCTCTTTTCTCTCCTCTTTTTCTTCTTCTGCAAACAAGACAACATTATTATTTTATATTAGGCATATGGCTGGATCAAAGTTTGTGTGCGTGTGCGTGTGTGTGTGTGTGCGTGTGTGTGTGTGTGGGTGGTTGGTTGGGCCAAGATTATTCACAGGGGGCGGATCATAGGCAAGGCGCGCGCCTAAGACCCCGTCGAATATGGGGCCCCAAAATTGATTATATTTCATTTCATTTTTATAAAAAATGTATCAATTGACTTATGAAATTCAATCATTATTTAAATGTTTCCTGTAACATTATATTTCCTCTCATATTAGCTGTAGCTATCAATTGTATGTAAAAAGACAAATAATATAATTCAATAATCCAGGGACGCCCCCTCCGAGAAAAAATTGAAAAAGTTTTAAAAACTAATTAGCCTATGATTTTTTGTCTAAAATATATTTTTACATTTAATTTAAATTATCAATTTTAAGTCTCAAATCGCCTTAACGATGCTATTATTTGAAGATATTATTTAAAGAATTTTTCATCCCCCAGAGAAGCGCTCCTGTAAATTGAATCTTCCAAGCAACCGCCTCCACCGAGTTCGCATCCCGTTCCGTTGATTGGTCGCCAATTCAATTTAAACAAATAAGGACGGGGCCGAAATGACCTCCGATGCCGAAAAAGACATTAAATATAAAGTTGTGTTCTCTGCTTGTCACACCAGATTTTTAGTGTAGACATATATTTGGTTTTCGACAGTAAGTTCTACATTAGATAGAATTCAAGATGTAAAATTTACAAGTATGGGAAAATATTTATATTTTGTTACCAAGGCAACCATTTCTCCTATAGGAGTACAAGAGTAAAGTGGTCTTCAGAAGATTTCAATGACAAAATGAGAATATACATTTTAAAGAGCATCTAAAAAATAATTGATTTTTGAATTTTAATCAAAATTGTTGGAGCGAATTTAGAGAAAACCAAAAAAAAAAAAAAAAAAAAAAAACTGAAAAATTACATGAGTAAAGTATACTAGTACTCTTTGGCTTATTTTGTTCAAAAACTTCGCGTTCCATGGAGATACATAAATTAAATATAAAATTTCAACCTTTTGGCTCTCACCGTTCTTGAGATATTTTGTTCACAAACACACAGAGACTGCTGACTTTTCGGTCCTAATCAGGACAGGATCAGAGAGGGTGAAATAAATAAATTAAATTAATTACACTTTACTTTCTCTTACCCATATATGTAATTAGCCCAATATAGAGAAATTGGATTCATGTCAAAAATTCGATGTCGAATTTTGACGGATATACACGTTTTGTGGTCCCCTGAATCCAAAACAGCGGTTTTCGCGACTTTGTCTGCCTGTGAACAAAATATCTAAGAACGAAAGGAGTTAAGAGGTTGAAATTTTATATTTAAAAATAAGGTACCCTCATGGAACGTAATACTAAATTTTTCAACAAAATCGGCTAAAGGCATTTGGTATCCAAATGCCTTAAATAAAATCATCGGACTGCCTGGGGTCCGAATCCGCGACCCTCGGTATACAAGCCAGGCGCGCTTAACTACACCAAGTCAGAGGACAATTTTACACCACGCTTTCTAATATATCGACGTATAGTAAATATATCTCGACACAAAAAATCTGGTGTGACAAGCACTAAACACAACTTTCAATTTCCGAATGTAAGAGAAAGTTGTGTACTGTGAGACCAGTCACATCAGATTTTTTTCTTCCAATTAAGAATATAAAAATTCATAAAAGACATATATCGTATTAAAATAATTTAAGTATCGTTAAAGTTCATATAGCCTAAGATGCCGAAAAGACATTGGAAAAAATCAGTAAATACCCCCCCCGTTGAGGGATTTATTCTAAAAGTTGAAAGGAAATTACGAGTGCCCAAAAAAAATAGTGGAATATTTTATTTTGTTTATGACTAAATAAATAAATGGCCTTAAGAGAGAGAAGAAGCGACAAGAGGTGATATATTCACTCATGCCTAACTAATTTCCTTTGATATGCTAAATAAAATTGCATATGAATTAGTAAGATGACTCCTCCAGCTCCAGAGCTCCAGCGGATGACCTCGCAACCACAAGGACCAACCAACTTTTGATTCCCATTATACTGTAGTTTCTAGGATAGAGAGATCAAATTCTGCAAAATAGGCTATTAACACAGTACAGCAATTCCACAAATCATAAAAAATTAATAATCAAATACAAAACTTAAAACAAAAAAAAAAGAATTATGAATTTCCATAGAAATGACTGAGACAGTCAAAGAATAAATTAAAATTCCTTAAATGCCATTTGAGAATCGATTGCAACAACTCAAGAGCAATTGCAAACTGCGACGTGTCAGACATTCGCATCCCGTTCCAATCGATTGAAATTTGCTTAAATTTGACTTATAATTAATTTAGAATTAAATAAAAATAAAAATGCCTGGACTCCCAATTGAGATATATTAATAAATAACAGTTATAGTAAAAAGTCTTATAAGTTGCTTAAAGGACTGAGTGTATGTGTGAGTGTAAGTGTGACTGGGGAAAAAGTGTGAAAAAAGTGCCAGTGCAGTCCTATTAATAGAGAAGTTGAAATTCTATTTCATGGGACAGATGATAGATATGAGAGGAGGAGGAGAGGGGGGAAATAAATGCCAGCTTTGGTTCAGGTAACTCATGGCAGCCATCAAGATATGAGCCTCTGAGTGTAAACGATACATAAATATTCAAGAATATGGCGTTTATAATGATAATTTCTTGTCTAACCACTAGCACAATGGTAGAGGTCCGTTCCTTTCAATTTGATTGGTAGCCAATTGTTGTCAAAGAAGGGACAAGCAAAAAAGGCATCGATCCTCCTTCGAAAATGAAATGATTTTTTTCGAAAATATTTTTAGCTGAATTGCTTGGGTGGTGTATTTTTTGGATGGAGCCGAGAAGGATTAAGAAATGTTATTGGTATAATCTTTTATAATGTTTTGAACACATTTTAACAGTTTGATCACAGTGACGTCATTTTAGTTTTTGCTTGGGGTGGGGTGGGGGGGCAAAAATATCGTTTTGTTCCTGTGCTGCTTAATTTCTATACATATAAACATATATAAACCTCTATATTTTTTATCTATACCCTCTTCTATACTTATTTATGGAGAGTGTGAGTTTGTACAGATATGTGGTAGAACACACATCATCTTCAGGATGATGTGTGTTCTACGCATCGAAATATCTGCCAAATAAAAGGACGTCAGGTGGAGCGATAAATTTGCTGGTTACTATTCTCCAACCCCTTTATAATATATATTTATTTGGGGTCCAGGCATTCTTATTTAAGCCATTTGGTATCCAAATGGTATACAAGGTAGGCGCGCTGCCAACTACGCCAAGCCCGGGGCCAAGCTCAGAATTTACAAAACCTTGGGGGGAGAGGGAGGGCAAATGCCAGCGTACGGGGCTATATCTCAAATGACCTCTCTCTTTGATTGCTAAAAAAATCTGGATGCAGTTTTATTTTTAAAGTTTATAGGCCTAGTATGATTGAATAAATGTTTGTTTACAAGTTATAAAATAAGTTTGTTCTTTTTTCTAAGCAGATACTCTCTCGATAAAACAGGTAATAAACTCATATTAAAAATTAAAAATTGCCCACGGGGCTTGGACTAGTTGGTAGCGCGTCTACCTTCTATACCGAACGTCGCGGGTTCGGACCCCAGGCAGTCCGAAGATTTTATTTAAGGCATTTGGGTACCAAATGGCTTAAATAAGAATGCCTGGACCCAAATATGTATAATAATCAATAACGGATATCGTTTAAAGTCTTAAATGGCCTAAGTTGCCGAAAAGACTGTGAATGTGAGTGTGAATGAGAAAAAAGTGTGAATGTTTTTTTGTAAAAAAAAAAAAATTAAAAATTAGGAGGGGTATGGGGCGTGACGGTAAGTAAAATGGGTACACTACTCACCTCGGGAGAGGTTATAATAGGAAGCTCTAATAACAATCCATTAAAGAAAGGGAAGTCACACCGGAAAAATTATAAAAATTCTTCCTAAACAACAACAAAATATTGTTTGTAGCCTACAGTATTAAATGTGATTCTGTAGGTGGGTCGGCAACCTTGATTGGCTTGGCTTGAAGGAGTTAGAGTTATATCATCCTACTCTTGTTCTTTCTCTCATTCATGCATCCATTATGATGATATGTAGATTATATTTTATTAATATTTTATTACAAGTTGTTTCCTACTCGTCGTCGTCGTAGCAATTAAATTTTTCAGTTCCGCATACTTGATGATGAAATAAAGAAAATAATAAATAATCAAATACAAACATACAATTTGATCATATATCATTCATTCTATTAATTCTTTTTTAAAAAAATCTGGTGTGAGTGGTGCACAGCACACAACTTTCTCTTACACTTGGGTTCTGCGCTTGTCACACCAGATTTTTTGTGTCAGCATATTTATTTTCCGACACATTTGAATTCAAGATGTAAATTTATAAACATGGAAAAATATTTATATTTATTTTAGTGTGCTTCAAACAATTTTGTGAGCGAAATGAGAATATACATTTTAAAGAGCATCTAAAAAATAATTGATTTTTAAATTTGCTCGTTGGAGCAGATTTTGAGAAAATCGAAAAAACTGAGAGTACATGAGTAAAGTACTAGTACTTTTGGCCCGATTTTGTTCAAAAGCTTCGTGTTACGTCCCAGAGGGGTACCTAATTTGAATATAAAATTTCAAGCTCCTAGTTCTTTCGTTCTTGAGATATTTTGTTCACAGACACACCCACAGACAGACTATGTTGTAAAAACCACTTTTTTGGATTCAGGGGACCTCAAAACGTGAAGATCCATCAAAATCTCGACATCGAATTTTTAACATGAAACCAATACTTTCTCTCTCTATTTATTAACATATATAGAGGTAAGAGAATGTAAAAATAGGCGAACAAATGGCAAAGTTTTTCCTCTCATATTTTGAATAAATTTTGCTTCTTGGGAAAATGAGACGTTTGTTGAAATTTCTTCTCCCGTCTCGTTCGTTGATTGATTGCCTTTTCAATCTTCAATTAAAGAATCAATTTGTCAATTAGACGAAGCGAAATAACAAATTTCTTGTTCACATTTATGATGAAATCACAAATTTTCTTTAGAGAGAAAATGACATTAAAATACGGAAAAAAAAGATTAGAGAGCGAAAATTAAAAGGTAAATTCTCAAGGAAACAAATTTTTAATTTCAATTTTTTTTTTTTCACGTTGTTATTTGGATTTTAATATAATTTTGTCGTTTGCATTAATTTGAATTTTGCATTTATTTTAATGGATTTGCATTAATGAAAAATAAATATTTCCGGATTTTTTTTTTATTAGTCTAAAAAAATTCCAGATAGGACATACATATAATGGCACGGTCACCCATTCATTCTTAATTGCAGAATAAGACCTTTGTTTATAACGATTGCCCTTCAAATTTACTAGCGTGACGTGACGGATCAAACTACAGCCTGAGCCTTAAGAAGTTTTCACTTAAAAAATAATTAACTTCTTAAATAAATTGTTATGTAAATTTATGGCGTTAAATATAAACAAAAACATAAAATAATTAGCATCGAAATTGGATGAATTACTAAGAATTAAAAGAGTATATAATTATTCGGGAGGGGTAGAGGGGGAATTAAATCGTGTACTTATGTATGTACTACACATTTTCCCATTCACTCCATTTGGTATCCAAATGGCTTAAATAAAATCATCGGACTGCCTGGGATCCGAACCCGCGACCCTTGGTATACAAGACAGGCGCGCTGCCAACTACACCAAGCCCGAGGGTGTTTATATATGTGTTATTATTCTATTTCTCTCTCTCCAGCCATTAGAGTCACTACTGACACGTTTATTAATTGTTTAATTTCTTGGCGGGGCAAATGCTCCCTCCCCTCCCAAATGACGCCTATGAAGACGCCCTCCCCTCTATGAATGAGCCACTGTCTCTCCATCTTTCCTTATTCTAGGAGAGCCACTGATGCTATTGCATTGTTCTGGAAGAAGCCCTTCCGATAGCCAAAACCTATTTTAATTGGGGGAAAGGAAATAACTCCTTGGCTGCATCATCACAATTCACTAATAACCCAAATTCTTTTAACAATTTTATAAACTCTTGATCCAAGCCCCAAATCAAAACTTGACATTTTTCAATTTTCCCTTTAAGGTGAACGAACTTTTAAGAAAATAAATAATAATATGGTAGATAAGGAAAGAAGGGTCGTTCGCCGCTGTTAGCCCTTTTTTTTCACTTGAAATCAAAACCGCAAACGACACGGCACGGCATAGTTTACAAAATAATAAATTTCCTTCTTATAATATAATAAATAAATCACAAAGTTGAAGGAAAGTGGTTTGTTTCTTTTTGATCTTAAACCGAAATTTTTCGGAAGTAAAGAAAAAGGAAAAGAAAAAAAACCAAGGGGCCAATGACCCATGTCCGTCCGTCTTGTCAATTTCGAAACAATTCAACGGCCAACTAAAATATAATTAAGAATTAAGAATATTAAGATTTCTTGGAAATGTATATTGTTGAAGTCAAAAAAATATTTCTTTTTTTGTTTGTTTGTTGTTTTGTATTATCAGTAAATGAAAAAGGATACATCATTAAATTTGACGCTCAGACGAACAGACGCTAAAAAATACCTCTCTTGCATAAAAAGCCAAAAAATGAAATTCCTATTTAAGAAAGGAGGCCCTAATGAGGGCTTATTATTGCTGAAAGGAAGAAAGGGATATTAAATATCTGGTGTGACTTAACGCACACCAGATTTTATGTGTCGAGATATATTTAGTTTCCCAAAGCACCTTATTTTCAAACTTGACCACTTGCATTTCATTAGTAAAAAGTAAAAAAGTCAATTAGTTCAAAATTTCCATAGGCTCTATTTTAAATGTTGACTTCTTCAAATAATCTAAGGTTATTTTTCAAAATTTTAATCTCATATTTGGAGATTTTATACTCAATAGAGAATCCTAAATAAATACAAAATTTTATAAGAATTGTAGAAATATTTTAAAATGTGTAAAAAGTTCCAAATCCCCTTTTGAATCGAAATTAACATGCAAACCCCCATAGGGATTTAACATTGGCTCTATGGAAGGAAGAGCCGGAAAGTGAATTTGAAAAAAATTGAATTACATCAGCAAACAATCAAACAATTTCACAAAAAATTTTACTGATTTAGTTTTTAAAGGGCATCTAAAAAATATTTGATTTATGAATTTTAATCAAAATCGTTGAAGCTAATTTTGAGAAAAAAAAGTGAAAAATCATTTAAGTATTTCTTCACTCTTTTGTCAGTAGCAGACATGATTTAACAACTGGATGACTCAAGAATGTCAAAATATGTATTCCGTGTTAATTTTTAAATAACAAACATCTTGAAACATATAACCGAGTATATTAATTGTATATTTAATTTACAACGAGATCCTGAAAGTTTAAATTTTATTAAAATATATATTTTTTTTTATCAGAGATTAACAATATGTGTTGTTACATTTTAATAATTACTACTTGGATGCTGTGAAGAAGATTTAGACCTGGGACCAAATGTTATACATGAAGGCTAATAAAATAATATTGGCCATAGAATTTGTGTTTATTTCGTGACTATATCACAATTCATGTTTTTGTCAGGGCTGGGGTGTCGGTGTCTGTGGGTTCAGCAAGAGGTGGCGGTGTGGCACAAAATATGGTATTTTATAAACCTCCACAGTAATTGGAATCATATATTGCTTAACATATATTAGATATTAGTGTACGAGTATTCCCTACCATGTATTATACAGTATCATATCTATACTATGTATTTTATACTACTGCATTTCTTATGATGTCTTTTGTATTACTGTATTTTCTATTATGTATTGCCCCCGGGTTTGGCGTAGTAAGTAGCGCGCCTACCTCCTATACCAAACGTCGCGGGTTCGGACCCAGGCAGTCCGATGATTTTATTTAAGTCATTTGGATACCAGATGGCTTAAATAGAAATGCCTGACCCCACAATAGATATATTCTCTACAACGGTTATCGTCAAAGTCTTATATGGCCTAAGTTGCCGAAAAGACTGTATGAATGTGTGTGTGAGTGTGAGTGTGAATGAGAAAAAGTGTGAGTGTTTAAAAAAAAAAAAAAAAAATTATGTATTGTATTTTATATTATTGTAAATATTTTGCTGTAAAAATCTTAAAAAAAAAATGCCTAGAATGGCTGGATGGCTCCTGGCCAACAGCCAATAAATAAAAAATCATTGTGTGGTTTTATGAAACTACGATGCAAGTGAAACTTTTTTCGGATCATAGGCGTTTAACTGAAAATTTTCAGAAAATCAATCAATTAAGGGTATTAAAATCGCGTTTTTAATCTTAACTTAATAATTGGAGAATGAGGATTCATAATGAGAAATCAATAGATGCATGTTAAAAACTGAGAACAATATTTATTTAGCAATTGAAGTTTTGAATCATTTTAAATTATTTTAAAAATTAAATTTTATCAATTTAAAAATTGAATAATTAAATCTCACAATTACGTTTTTATAATTCGTCATATATATTAAATTTCAACTTTCCTATTTTTGTCGTCACTTCCTTGTGACGTTATGACTTATTGCGTGAAGGCCTATAACGCCACCGGCTGATAGAAGATCGAAAAAATTTGAGAGGATCAAATAAGTCACACTTAAAAAAAAAATATATATATATAAAACCCTCTTTAATATTCTCGGTGCCGCCATATTTTTTGCAGATATTCCAGCCCTAGATTATAAATATCCCTTTTCATTTATTAATTACTCTACTTAACTTAGAGATTGACCCTTTGGGGTGTTTTACTCTTACAATGTTAGTCCTAAACCCTTCCAATTTCTTTTTATTTTTTGAACATTTACCTCTTCTAGGATTTAATGAAAGAGGTAGAGCTCTCCCTTGCCTCACCTGTACGAGGAGACTTGTGCCAGAAAAATGACCATCGGTCACTGTCCCATTCAGATTGAAAAGGCTGGTGAGGGCGTGTGCCCTTTTTTTTCAAGCAGGACAGATGCTTGGCACAGCCGGCAATTAACGCATGCCCCAATGACACTTGGAGTGCCCCCACCACCACCACCAGCAACAACAACTCACCACCTTTTTGAAAAAGTATTTTTCAACAAGTCAATATTTAGAAGGCGGTCGGTCGGCTGGACGCCCTGCCCTCTTCAAGATGATAGAGAGCGACCGAAAAACCATTTATCAAACCTCTTAACGATTATGCTACTACTTATCAAAATAAATTTGTTTTCTTTTTGTCATCTTATATGTATCCATTTACACCCCCCAAGGGAGCACTGGAACCAGTAGAGAAAATAAATACATCTGTGTTAATGTCAAATGCTGAATCCTCTTAATAATATATTTAGAGAGAAAGTGTTGATTTTGAGGCCGAGATTTTGACGGATATATACGTTTTGAGGTTCCAAAAAAGTCTTTCTGTGTGTCTGTGTTCAGTTTAAAGCATGAAGAAATTGAGTTATGAGTTTGAAATTTTTTATATTTAAGTTAAGCACCGCCCTGGAACGTGAAAATAAGCTTTTAAACAAAATCGGGCAAAAAGCACTAGTACTTTACTGATGTACTTTTTCAGTTTTTTTCGATTTCCTCAAAATTCGCTCAAACGATTTTGATTAAAATTCAAAAATCAATTATTTTTTAGATGTTCTTTAAAATGTATATTCTCATTTCGCTCTCAAAATGTTTGACACACACTTTACTCTTGTACTTTATAGGAAATATAGGAGAAATGGTTGCCATGGTAACAAAATATAAATACTTTCCCATGTTTATAAATTTTACATCTTGAATTCTAATATATCGGCGGAAACTAAATATATGTCGACACGAAAAATCTGGTGTGACAATCACACTTCACATCTTTTCATTACCGAAGGTAAGAGAAAGTTGTGTTTCTATCTACATCCATTTATGAGGTTTCATTTATTTATTTACATGGGTTGACTTTTCTTTCCCCCTCTAGAGCTACGTGCACTAATTCTTTTAAACAAACAACCAACAAGTGGATCATTGATCGAAAAGGGTTGGATAATTCTCCCTCATTTTTAAGGGATTCTCCCCCTCTATGTATATTTACACTAATTTATAACATAATACTGTATAAATAAATAGAAATTATACACATTTTATTAAAAGTTAAAAATTAAATTAAAATCGAATGCTCCTACCAGTAGGACGTCTAAGCATTTTTAATTTTTATTCCATAGCCCTATATTTTTTACTGATATTAGAGAAAATTTTGTCTCATATTTTTTTTACCAAAGAAGAAATGGATACAATTTCTGGTAGAGATGTTTAAGAAGACTTCAGTGAATAAAATTCAAAATTCATGATAAATTTGATTTAAATAAACAATAACAAGCAGCGTTCAAGTCCTAGATAGGCGGCCCATGGAAAGCAGGCTGTTGAACGCCTGAATGAAACTGGAGTTTTTCATTTGTAGATTAATTTGTTTATTCTAAAGTCATAATAGCCCAAAAGAATATTTATATTATGAATAAATAAATCATATGTGAGTCTATGAAACTATGTTTAAAAAAAACATCTATGCAACTTTTGTAGTCTTTTATAAATACTAGTCGCACCGCCCGCCCTCGATGGGCTTCTATTCAACCCAAAGAAGGGGGAGGGGGAAGTTGGCCATCCTCCGCTTCCCTTTTTTTTTGTTAGCTCGCTTTTTCTTTATTATAAGAAGATCTTCTTTGAATGTGAATTAATTATTTCAAACAGAAGTGTCTAATAAACCTCTAATACATTCTATTCGTCCATTTTCAATGGAACAATTAATAATTCAGAAAGTAATAGAAATTTCTAATTTAAAATAATTTCTGTAGATCTTTAGAAGAACTTCTTTTATCATATAAAACTTCATTTCGAAACTCCAGCGAGAAGTTTCTCAAAAAGAATTGAGCCTTTAATACCTTTGATGATGGACGACTCAATAAATAGAGGAAATGAAAAGAAGACCAAGTCGGACATTAGCGAATTATATAATCTCCAAAAGTGTAATAAAAAATATGGGGATTGACTTCCCCGAGACTTTATCGTATATTACGTCTGTGTGTGTGTGTGAACACGATTGCTTAAAAACCAAAGCAGCTAGATCGATGAAATTTGGTATATGCTCCTTACACTAAAATTGTAGAATTCTATCAACTTTTAGAGTAAATACGTCACTTGGAAGTAGTACTTTACTTAAAAAGTTTTTTTCAAAAATTTTGAAATTTTCAATTTTTTTGTTATATTATGATAAAATACTCTATTTTAAAAAGTTTTTATTCTTTGACATTTTTACAAAAACTGAATAGTTTTTGAAATAATCACAGAAGAAATAGAAAATATTCGTTAATTTTGACAACAAAAAAATTGAAAATTTCAAAATTTTTGAAAAAACTTTTTAAATAAAGTACTACTTCCAAGTGACGTATTTACTCCAAAAGTTGATAGAATTCTACAATTTTAGTGTAAGGAGCATATACCAAATTTCATCGATCTAGCTGCATTGGTTTTTAAGCAATCGTGTTTACACACACACACACACACACACATACACACACACACACACACAGAGAGAGAGACAGACATAATGCCAAAAATTGTTTTTTTGGACTCAGGGAGGTCTAAAACGTGGAGAAACATCAAAATCTCGAAGTCGAATTTTTTTACGATTACATAACTTTCTCTATACGAGAAAGTAAAAAGTTACTTTAATCAAAACGTTTTCACTATCAAATAAATTGTCTATTTCTTTTTTCTTGAATATGTCTGACTTTCAAAGCAAAGTACAAATATTACAATCCAATTAATTTAAATAAACGTGCCAATAGATCAACATGAGTGAATTGAGCGTTAATGCCTTTGATGATGGACGACTCAATAAATAGAAAAAATGAACAGAAGAGCAAATGTTCGAATTCGGATAGGAGAAGAGCTCTTGACAGGGTGAGGGGTGGGGGTGGGGGTGTAAATGACCATAGATGGATGACGGCCAACAAAATAGCAGCGCCAACAAGCTGGACGATGTCCATATTTTTTGTTGACAGCTGAGCATTTTTCATCTTTTGTGCCCAAGCCGAGGATAATCTCCAATTCGAAATGAACTTCCACACACACACACACACCTGGTGGCGATTTCAAGTATATCAACTCTATCAAGATTAAGATCAACATTTATTTCGATATCTCTTCTAACTTTTGCAAGGGAGAATAATAATAGAAGAGAGAAAGATCAGATTGTTGGCGAATACAATGCGATGCAATACAGATAAAATCAAGATTTGTTTTTTTATTTATTTAAGGTCTTTTTCGGCAACGGAGGCCATTCAGACCCCCATCTGTATTTAATTCAATTTATTGGTAAGCAATTAAATTGAAATAAATTGTCGCCTGAGGCGGGATGCGAACTCGCGACCATTGGTACCGGAGGCCAGCACGCTAACCTCTATACCAAGGGTCGAGGGCAATGAAGATTTTAAGTTTGTTTTTTGTTTAAGGTTTTTTTCGGTATCTAGGACCATTTAGACCCCTTCCCTATTTATTTCAAATGATTGGTAGCCAATTCATATGAAATAAATCTCTCTCGCTTGGGAAGCGAACCCTGGACCCTAGGCACGAGAAGCTAATGTCTTCTCTCTGAGTCAAGAATCACTGGTAAGATTTTAAGTTTTTCATTAAAATAATATCCGGTTGTCAGAATTCTTTACTGTATTTTTCTGAAATTAAGAATTTTGTATTTAAATTAAAGAAATGAAAAAAAATTTTGAAGAATGATTGATCGAAGAAAGAATATCAGGCGTCTCTCTAACTGGCGACGTTTCGAAAACACTGAGGTTCCTTCTTCAATTATAACAACTCAGATCGCATGAATTTAACAACATAAATTTTATATTGACCAAAAATGTAGTCCGGCAGGCATATTATTAAACGAGCAATTTAGGCCTACGTTTGTTTATATATAAGCACATCACTTCTCAGGTCTAACGATTTCTTACAAATTTTTACTATTTCCGGTATACAAAACAAATTTCTCTAGATCTTGACTGAGAAGATTCGGGTACTAGTACTTGACTGATGTATACTTTTTTACTTTTTTTTTCAATTTTATCGAAAAAAAACAGAGATCAAGCCAGGGGCCCCCTCCCCCTTAGACCTACATATAATGCATATTTAGGGGGGAGGGGCCCCTCCAAGGACTTTGATCCTTTTTATATTGTTCTAAATAAAATATTTCAGAATACTTATATCTACGGGCATACACTCAACGTAAGAAAATTATTAACATTATTGAAAAAAAAAATATTTGTCCCACAAAATATAGAAAAAATATATGGTTTGAACAAAGAGTCTCCCGCCATGTATATGTTAGAATGGGGGTCTCTTTGATCAAACCATATATTTTTCTATATTTTGAAGGACAAATATTTTTTTTCAATAATGTTAATAATTTTCTTAAGATTTAATGAAAAAAAGCCATAAATAATAATAAACTTTTGAGAATCGTCAAATTGAAATATTATACCCCTGCTACTCCTGTTAGCTACCACAATCAAGAATTGTTATAAGAATTGGTCTCATCATAATTAAGCTACTCACGGATAATTAGCTTGATAGTAATAACTTGTAAAAATCCTGAACTATAAGTTTCGTTTAAAGTCTAAAGGGCCTAAGATTCCCAAAAAAATACAACAAGTCAATTCGTATTTAGTTACTTCAATTAAAACTTTGCCCCTGGGCCGCAGCAGAGAGGTAGAATACTCGCCTCTTGTTCGCTTCCTGATTGATAATGAAGAAGAGTGATTTGTATTCAATTTTAAAACTTTTATTATTTTTTTTAGTTTCTATAGGAACAGATGCGTCCAGATGACCAGAGAGCCGGTCAATTGACCAAACCCAATTACCGTGGAGAGGGTCTCTCTTTTTAAGCCTTTTCGTCGATGATGTCCGGCTAAGGGATGGTGGGGGGGGGGGGGGGGGGGGTTTACGTTCCAGGTGCTATCCCCGAAAAGGCTAACAAAACTATTAACAATGTCCTACAGATGAGGGAGTATTTAGAGAGAGTGTCGCTATTCAATTCCCTCCACCTTTTTGATTTCTATTAATGGCTTTGATCTTTACCGAAAAAATATCTGCTGTAAATCGTCACATATTTAGTTATTAATAATTTTATTTTGTGAAATGTAAACATCGCAATGTCTAACGAGTTCCGGGGAGAAAATACAACAAAAGACTGAACAAGGCAACCAGTATTAATCAAGAGGCTCCAATAAGATATTTATTCTTGTTAAAAAATTGGTGTGCATCGGCACATATATGTTATTAAATGTGAGATTTGTATTTACTCGTGGGTTCAGCATCTTCCCAAAGAATCGCGCCTGTGATTTCCAGCCTCGTGCAAAGAAAATCACGGATATCTCTGGAATATAAATAAATAGTGAATTAACAAATCACACCTACTAACAACAAATCTGCTCATTTTTGAATATTATTATCTAATTCAATGAATGCGTCCATAAAAATGTCAAATTAAAAACAAAACAAAAATTTTAATTATATTCTTTATTATAAATGTGGCCCTCGGACTTGATGTAGTTACTAGCGTGCCTGCCTTGTGTACCAAGGGTCGCGGGTTCCCAAGCAGTTCGAAGATTTTATTTAAGGCATTTGAATACCAAATGGCTTAAATAAGAATGCCGTGGACCCCTAATATCTATATTAGCCATTAACGGATATCGTAA
>JAKCPI010014143.1:0-32729 GCA_023213315.1 Euborellia annulipes | reverse complement strand
TTATTTTGTACACACAATGATATATGGACCTGTTATGCAATGGTGTGTCAAAGACCAAAAAAATTCAAAAATGAGTTGTAAGCACGGAATATTGTTTCCAAATGCTTTAATTTAATAGTATTTTTTATGGAATATGTCCTAAAAAATTTATATTTAATGTTACTTTTTGCACAATTGACAAGAAAATTAAAATATATATACAATGTAAACAAAAAACTTTATGAAAAACATATAAACCAAGTATTTATTAATTTAAATAAGCGAAAAATGTAGGTACCGCCGGGAGTTGCACCACGGATCTTGTCGATTTTACGCTCTCAACATGCCCTACTGCTGGACCACGTAGTACGCACTCGTTTATTTAAATTATGATAGATCGCTGTAGGGCATGTTGAGCGTAAATCGACAAGATCCGTGGTGCAACCCCGGCAGTACCTACATTTTTCGCTTATTTAAATTAATAAATACTTGGTTATATGTTTTTCATAATTACCTCATGGACCAACACATGATATATATAATTCTTTATTTATTAAAAAACTTTATTATTGATTTTCTCAAAACTCGATGTTTGGTCTTTGACACACCATTGCATAACAGGGTATATATAGGCCTACTAATACTGCATATAAATTTATTTACCCACCACAAATACATTAACTGAGGATGAGAGCGATGCCAGTTCCAGAAACGTCGTCTTTTTTCATCGACTTCTTTTAAAATACAATACAATCGAAATCAGAGGTCTCTCGCGCCTGGTGCATAGGCATCAGGCAACATGCCTTTATTCTAAGTATTATCTATGTTTTTAATTCTCTCCAGATCGAGGGTTTGCATCTCACCCCAGGCGAAGAATTTATTTCATTTGAATTGGATATCAATCAAATGACGGGGTCTAAATGGCCTGAGATGCCGAAAAAGACCTGTGCGCCAGTCACACCAGATTTTTTGTATTCAGGGGACCTCAAAACGTGTATATCCATCAAAATCTCGACATCGGATTTTTGACATGAATCCAATACTTTCTATATATATATTACATACAGGGATGGGCAAGTTACTCGATTTTGTGTAACGAGATACAAGATACCAATTACGTATTTCAAATACATTGAAAATACCAATTACAAACAAATTTTTCCTTGATTTTAAAATACTTTTTGGAGGGGTAATTCTGGAACTAGAGCCCTGCACGGGTACGGGTTGGCCCGTAGGCCCGTTACCCGCCCGGCCCGCGGGCTTTGGAAGCCATGAAAAAATTACGGGCGGATACGGGCGGGTAGCAAGTCTAAATAAACGGGTTCGGGCGGACGGGCATGCAAATGAAATTTTATTTAAAAATTACTAGACATTCGTTCATTCATTCACTAAATCTCGGGCGGGAATGGGCGGGTTTGAAAAATTCCGGGCGGGCCTGAAGAATGGTAAAAAATTACGGGCCGGGTACGGGCGGGAAGTCAAAAAAAATACGGACACGGGCCGGTCCGGGCCAAAAAAAAATCGGCCCGTGCAGGGCTCTATCTGGAACCCTAGATAAATTTAGTTTAGGAAAGTGGCAGCTAAACTTATATTGGAGAATACCTTTGGAAAATCGAAAACAATAAAATTATTCATGACACTAAAAAAAATTTATTTATAAAAATATGAAAAGGTTTCAAAAAACCAAGTTTTCAAAAGTTTTGTCGGATAATCTGGAACTTGATGGAGAATGAATAAACCCGCAAATGAAAACAATGTTTCAACTGGGGCAGAAGAACAAAGATTTAGTCGTTGAGAGCTGGTGGAAAGAAGAAAGCAAAAAAGTTTTTTAACGAAGAGTGAAAATTTGGCGGATTGATTGACTTCTCGTTACTGGTTTTTACTAAGATCCGGAGCAGAGAACCCACACGACGATTACATACAGTAATATTAAATAAATTAAAAAGATTTCAGCTCCCTCTGCAAGACTTTTTATACGGCGGCAAATTAAAAAAAAAAAGTATTTGGTATCTCGAATTTCAGATACCAATTACTAAAAAATGTAAGAGGGGCCTTATATTGAATTTTTTTTTTTTGGGGGGTGCTCATCTTTAAATATCCTTCTCCTCGATACACAAAAAATATTTTTTAAAATACCGTATATCCCTGAACCCCAAGGGCCCCGGGCCCTCTCAAAGAGAAATTTTCATTAAATTTTGTTTTTTTTTATCTAAATTTTTCCGTTTTTACTTGAACCCTGAGGGCCCCAGGGCCTTCTCAAAGAGAAATTTTCATTAAATTTTGTTTTTTTTTAATCTAAATTTTCCCATTTTTACTTGAGCCCTGAGGTCCCCGGGGCCTTTCAAAGGGAAATTTTCATTAAATTTTTTTTTTTTATAAATATATGGGGGCCTATGCCGGCTCGGGGCCTGGGGCGGACCGCCCCCCTTGCCCTTCCCCCCTCGGTACGCCACTGTATATAAACATAAAATCAAGACCTAGGGTTCAGTCAAAAGAAAAGCTTCTGGTTTTTTTCGTCTCTTCCTTCCATAGAGCCAATGTGAAATCCCTATGGCGATTTGTATCTTAAATTCGATTCAAAAGGGGATCCCCTTTGCAGTAGCGAATTCAGATGGGGGCGAAGAGGGGCGCTCGACTCCCCCGCCCCATGTTTCATAAAACCACACAATGCTTTTACTTTTTTTTTTTTATTAATTGCGAACCCGAGTATTTTTCCTGGACTCTCCATAACGTTCTCAAAATTTCTCAAAATGATAAATGATTAGTATCTGAAATCTTCAATATTGAAAAAAAAATATTAATATCGATTTAATAAACGATATGATTTAAATATAAAATTGGTCCCTGAACAACATTTGGTGGCCCTTCCCTTGAGACGGCTGCTGCTGCTGCATCGGAAACCAATGCTCTCGGGCCTCATATTAAGCTATTAAACTGCCGTTTTGGGGGCGACCCAACCATCACACCACCGGAGCCTCAACTTCCCAGTCTCTTTTTATTAAATTAATCTCAGTTAAAATTAAAAAAAAAAAGAAAGAATTCATTTAAATTGATAAAAATAAACGCTCGCTTGCACTTTAATAATAAATTTTTCTATAGCAGCAGTTATTATTAAAGAATTCAATTTTAAGATCGGCTTATATATAAAAAAAAAATAACCGCGGAAGATAAAACCACTTTGTGGGTTATTATTAAAGAACCCTGTTTAAAAATAATAAATAAAATAAACTCTGCATTTTTATTCCGATTCAATATGTCAGTGCATCCTTTCCTCCGACACCGTAGTCTCAAATAGGCGTTAAAATTTAAAATAATCAAATGGGTGTTAAAAACTAATGTAAATACGAGAAAAAAATCTGGTGTGATTGTCGCACAGCACACAACTTTCTCTTACCTTGGTGTAATCGAATGTTGTGTTCTGTGCTTGTCACACCAGCTTTTTTGTGTCGGCATATATTTAGTTCCCGACAGTAAGGTAGGAACATTTGAATTAAGATGTAAAATTTATAAATATGGGAAAATATATTTTGTTACCATGGCAACCATTTCTCTTATCTTTTCTATAGAGTACAAGAGTAAAGTGGTCCTCAGAAGATTTCAATGGCAAAATGAGAATATACATTTTAAAGAGCATCTAAAAAATAATTGATTTTTGAATTTAAAAAAAAATCGTTGGAAAGAATTTTGAAAAAATCGAAAAAAACTGAAAAAGTACATCAGTAAAGTACTAGTACTCTTTGGCCGATTTTGATTAAAAGCTTATTTCCACGGTCTAGGAGGGTACAAAGCTTAAATATAAAATTTCAATCTCGTAGCTCAATTCCTTCATGCTTAAAATTGAACACACACAGACAGACCATGTCGCGAAATCCACTTTTTTGGATTCAGGGGACCTCAAAACGTGTATATCCATCAAAATCTCGACATCGAATTTTTGACATTAATCCAATACTTTCTCTCTATATATATATTACATATATACATAGGTAAGAGAAAGTAAAAACAATCAGCGTTAAAAAATGCTATGACCTCGGGGCATGGCGTAGAGGTTAGCGTGCTAACCTCATATACCAAACGTCGCGGGTTCGGACCCCAGGCAGTCCGATGATTTTATTTAAGCCAATTGGATACCAAATGGCTTAAATAAGAATGCCTGGACCCCATATATGTATATTTATCAATAACGGATATCGTAAAAAGTCTTATATGGCCTGAGTTGCCGAAAAGACTGTGTGAATGTGTGTGTGAGTGTGAGTGTGAATGAGAAAAAAGTGTGAGTGTTTTTTTATTATAAAAAAAAAAAAAAATGCTATTCTCTAAACAAAATTTTTAACGTTAACATGTTGCTTTTATTTCAAAGCTATCAAAATCATACCCTTACTTTTTAGGTTAAGGACGCCATGTTTATTTTAAACACGACGTTAAAGGCACCCCTAGACATGGCATTAATTTTTAATACTATTTACTAAATGTTAACGCTTTGGCTTTAAATTTTTGTTTACGAACCTGCGACGCGTCGCGGTATAGAAGGTAGGCACGCTACTAACTACTCCAAGCCCGGGGCATAAATAGCTTTAGATGCCGAAAAAGATCTTAAAGTAAATAAAAAAAAAAAAAAAAAAAAAATACGCTCTTTTGGGTTAAATAAGGAAGACAAATGAGGTAAATAATCGCTGTGGTCTTAGAATTAAAAGAGAAAAAATAGCCCCCGGGTCTGGCGTAGTAGGTAGCGTGCCTACCTCCTATACCAAACGTCGCGGGTTCGGACCCAGGCAGTCCGATGATTTTATTTAAGCCATTTGGATACCAGATGGCTTAAATAGAAATGCCTGAACACCAAATTGATTTATTAATTACAACGGTTATCGTCAAAGTCTTATATGGCCTGAGTTGCCGAAAAGACTGCTTGAATGTGTGTGTGAGTGTGAGTGTGAATGAGAAAAAGTGTGAATGTTTTTAAAAAAAAAAAAAAAAAAAAAAAAAAAGAGAAAAAATAATTAATCTTGTAAATAAACGAATAAATGAAATTAAAATTCAGAAAATAACAAAATCAGATACTTTTTTAAGTAGATTAAATTTTTTGTTTTTTTTTGTTTGTTATGAATAAGACTCTCACTTGCTATGACTTTTTAAGACGCCCTTAGCAATTTTTCCCTTACTTAATTTTAAAGTAATCTAAACAAGATAATCGAATCATCCTCAAGATGTTTTTTTTTTCTCTTGTTAGTATAATTTCAGTTTTGAAACTAATTTTCTTTTCATATGATAAAAAAAAAACAAACAAAAGAAG
This sequence comes from Euborellia annulipes, assembly GCA_023213315.1. Lineage (NCBI taxonomy): Eukaryota > Metazoa > Arthropoda > Insecta > Dermaptera > Anisolabididae > Euborellia > Euborellia annulipes. The sequence goes on along the minus strand of JAKCPI010014143.1, from coordinate 27,460 downwards.
TAAAAGTTATTTTTAAGATGCAAACAACTACAGTATAGAATATTTGGTCGTCGCTTCAAGCAACGGATCTTGTTGTTATTGTTGTTGTTGTTGTTGTTGTTAAACAATCTAACAGTAGTTTGCCTGTGAAATGAGGATGGAATTAAAACTTGGGACATCAAGTTAAACGCAAAGGAGATGCAACATGAAATATTCATAAACTGTTTGTCTGTCCGTCCAACACTGCTTTCGATAGCATTTAATGCAAATATAAATCTGATGTGGTCACAATAAAGAAAAACGTTAATTGGAGAGACAGAAAAATAGAGATGGAATTTTACAATTACAAAAAGTATTAAATAAATAAATTTTGATTTTTGGATATGAGTGGTTCAAAGCAAAAGTGAACTTTATTCTTTTGAGAAAAAAAATGAATCAAAGTTGAAGCCTTATATTTAATTCCTCTTAAAATATACAACATTCATTTATTTTACATCTCGGAGGGGGAATTTCAACTTAATTTAATTATTAAGAACTTTTTTGTTTAATTGCTCCAATTTACAGTAGGCTTCGCCGCGCCATAATCAACTTGGCCCTGGCGGGCGGCGTCTCGTACGCGTTTAGTAGTTAATAATTTTGAATTTGCCTCTCCGACTCCGCCCTCTGAATTTCGCCAATCAGCGCTATCCCTGAGGCCCGAATGGTGGGTTCACACATCGGACACCGGTTTAAGGGCTTTATATATAAAATATTTTTTTTGTTATATAACTTAAATTATACTTTATCTAACAAGGGTTGTGCATAGCCTTGATAACACCGATTTGAAATTTTTTTATGTAGGCTTAGTACTTGATGAAAAACGAATTCTGTTAAAGCGAGAGAACGCGCTTCTCAACGGTTCGTCTAAAAAAAATGTTAAAGATTTTGCCTGCATGCCTTAAGCCGTTACTAACAATAATATTTACAAAGGTCGCTATGGCTAGATCGGTAGGGCGCATTCTTTGTAAACAAAAAATCCTGAGTTAGAATCTCTCCTTGTGCAATTAGTTATTTTTTTACTTTCTCTTACCTATGTATATATGTAATATATATATAGAGAGAAAGTATTGGATTCATGTCAAAAATTCGATGTCGAGATTTAGATGGATCTTCACGTTTTGAGGTCCCCTGAATCCAAAAAAAAGTGGTTTTCGCGACATGGTCTGTCTGTCTGTCTGTCTGTCTGTCTGGGTGTGTGTGTGTGTGTGTGGTGTGTCTGTGAACAAAATATCTCAAGAACGAAAAGAGCTAGGAAGTTGAAATTTTATATTTAAGTTAGGCACCCCCATGGGACGTGACACGAAGCTTTTGAACAAAATCGACCAAAGAGTACTAGCACTTTACTGATTCACTTTTTCAGTTTTTTTCGATTTTTCTCAAAATTTGCTCCAACGATTTTTTTTTTAAATTCAAAAATCAATTATTTTTTAGATTCTCTATAAAATGTATATTCTCATTTTGTGATTGAAATCTTCTGAAGACCACTTTACTCTTGTTCTCCATAGAAAAGATAGGAGAAATGGTTGCTATGGTATCAAAATATAAACATTTTGCCATACTTATAAATTTTACATCTCGAATTCAATTGTACCCTACTGTCGGAAACTGTCATTATAAAACTGTCGACACAAAATCTGGTGTGACAGCACAGTACACAACTTTCGATTACCGAAGGTAAGAGAAAGTTGTGTGCTGTGCGCCAGTCACACCAGATTTTTTTTTTGTGTAATTTATTTATTTTTTTTTGGTTTCAGAATATTTTTTAATATTAATAAATAAATAAAAAGTTTTTTTTTTTTAATTAATGGCATTTAATTTTCATCATGTTCCATATATTTAAAGAAAATTCGTATATTCGTATATTGTTAATAACGGCTTAAGGCATGCAGTCAAAATCTTTAACATTTTTTTTAGACGAACCGTTGAGAAGCGCATCCTCTCGCTTTAACAGAATTCGTTTTTCATCAAGTACTAGACATAAAAAAATTTTCGTTCAAATCGGTGTTATCAATGCACTCCCCTTGTAAGTAGACATTTTAAATTTTATATTCAGATTTTTGAACTTGGTATTAATGCACTAGTGCACTGAACTTTTTGTGTTGAATATGAGCTTGATTTGTAGGTTTTATCTTTATCTTTATCTTTCCAGTCTTTATTATATAAGCCAAAGCTTTTGATGTTACTGGGTAGAAAAGAGCAAGTACGGGTGCAGCAAATAAAGAGTCTGAATGCAGAAAAGGGGACGTTTCGGACAAAATTTATTTGTCATCAGTCCTTGTAGGCTTATAATCTAATTAGGCACAAAGTAGTCATTGGTTTTGCTGATTTCAGTTAAACTGCTATTTGATCAAGAGTTAAGAGATGGCGTTATGGTTGTTCTGTTTTTACTTTCTCTTACCTATGTATATATGTAATATATATATATAGAGAGAAAGTATTGGATTCATGTCAAAAATTCGATGTCGAGATTTTGATGGATATACACGTTTTGAGGTCCCCTGAATCCAAAAAAGTGGTTTTCGCGACATGGTCTGTCTGTGGGTGTGTGTGTGTGTCTGTCTGTGTGTCTGTGTGTCTGTGAACAAAATATCTCAAGAACGAAAAGAGCTAGGAAGTTGAAATTTTATATTTAAGTTAGGCACCCCCATGGGACGTGACACGAAGCTTTTGAACAAAATCGACCAAAAAGTACTAGCACTTTATTGATTCACTTTTTCAGTTTTTTTCGATTTTCTCAAAATTTGCTCCAACGATTTTTTTTAAAATTCAAAAATCAATTATTTTTTAGATTCTCTATAAAATGTATATTCTCATTTTGTGATTGAAATCTTCTGAAGACCACTTTACTCTTGTACTCCATAGAAAAGATAGGAGAAATGGTTGCCATGGTATCAAAATATAAATATTTTCCCATACTTATAAATTTTACATCTTGAATTCAATTGTACCCTACTGTCGGAAACTAAATACATGTCGACACAAAAAATCTGGTGTGACAAGCACAGTACACAACTTTCGATTACCGAAGGTAAGAGAAAGTTGTGTGCTGTGCGCCAGTCACACCAGATTTTTTTTTTTTTTTGTTTGTTATTTGATAACCATATATAGTAGGATGATGGTAGAAGGTTTAACACTGGTGGTTCTTTTTGCTCTATATATTTTTTTGTTTTCAGACTATTTTGTGGGAACCACTGATTTAGACTCAAAACGTGTATTTTCATAAAAATCTTGTTTTTTTTTTTTTAATTTTAAATTATTCTATTCAACCGTAATGGGTGTATGATTTCAAGTATTAATTAATTTCACCCTCTTTAGAATTGTAACAGTAATTAAAAATTCTTTCCCCAGGTGGATTTTTTTTTCAAAAGGGACTTAACAAATAATCACAATAGGTTCTCGTTAATCGAAATTGAAAATGATTCTATAATGGATTAACAAAACAAAATCTCATTGACATTTTTAAATAAATTATCTCGAAAGGGAGGAGAGAGAGAGAGAGAGAGGGACATACGTTTTCCTGGATAATGTTTACAAAATGTGAACGTTATGACGCTCTAAATCATCCATCCACGCTCTCTCCCTCTCCTATCTGTTCGAATATTATCTGCAATAAACAACACACACACACACTCATATACTAACATTCAAGTGATTGGCTAATGTGTTATTTAAAATTTTTTTTTCACTTTGCTTATTTACTCCACTCATATTCCTAGTTATATTTAATCAAAGCGATGAAATCTGTTATCGTTTTTTTTTTCTCTTATCTTCATATCAATTAATTCGTAGTATGGGGATGGAATAAAATTTTTTTTTTATATAAAAATAAAAATCGATATTTTAAATCTAGTATCATTCCAAGTCCAAAAATCGAGTACGTAAGTGTGCAGCTTTTTATTTTGCTTATATCTCTGGAATCCTTCATCGGATTAGGATTAGTCCTAGATGATCGTAAGAAGGTATTAAAACGAGGGGTTAATAAGCCCGCAGGGAACGGTAATTAATAACGCGAATCACAGTTTTCTCACCTTCCACTAGACCAAACAAATCTTTTGTTAATAAGAGGGTAGAAATGAGAGATGCAGTTAAGGTTATTTCTTTATTTTTTAATTCACACAGCTGACGTTTCGGTTCCGTGTTTGAACCATCATCAGAGCTGGCGAAAAATCATTAAGAAAGTGTCATAGTGGATTTTATACATTGTTGAACAAACTCTTATATAATAAATATATACACAGACCATGATATGACCAGGTCCATTCATTCAAAACATTCATTTATGTATCTGGTCATTGATACTGTGTGTATTAGGGTGGTCCTTATTTTTCAAGTTGCGTTTTTTTAATGCCTGTTCCTTTAATAATTCCTTCAAAATGGGAAAAAAAATCGGTGAAAAGAACACGTGGCCCTAGGGGCTTAAAGTTTAAAACAACGATAACGTAGGAATTTTAAGATAGTAATTAATTTTCTAGGTAAAAATTAACTTAATTGACAAGTTGAAACTAGTCTACAGATATTTTGGAGAAAAGATCGCTCAAACTGTATAAAAAAATGTAAAAAGTTTTATGAAACAGGGCAAGTATTGGTTAAGTATAAAACACGAAAACAGGACAATTGTCTTAAAAAGAGCAAGATTTTTTTTACTTTCTCGTACCTCTATATATATGTTAATATATAGAGAGAGAAAGTATTGGATTCATGTCAAAAATTCGATGTCGAGATTTTGATGGATCTTCACGTTTTGAGGTCCCCTGAATCCAAAAAAGTGGTTTTCGCGACATGGTCTGTCTGTGTGTCTGTGTGTGTGTCTGTGTGTGTGTCTGTGAACAAAATATCTCAAGAACGAAAAGAGCTAGGAAGTTGAAATTTTATATTTAAGTTAGGCACCCCCATGGGACGTTACACGAAGCTTTTGAACAAAATCGACCAAAGAGTACTAGTACTTTACTGATGCGCTTTTTCAGTTTTTTTCGATTTTCTCAAAATTTGCTCCAACGATTTTTTTTTTAAATTCAAAAATCAATTATTTTTTAGATTCTCTATAAAATGTATATTCTCATTTTGTGATTGAAATCTTCTCAAGACCACTTTACTCTTGTACTCCATAGAAAAGATAGGAGAAATGGTTGCCATGGTATCTCTTACCTTCGGTAATCGAAAGTTGTGTACTGTGCTTGTCACACCAGATTTTTTGTGTCGACATGTATTTAGTTTCCGACAGTAGGGTACAATTGAATTTTTTTTTTTTTTTTTTTTTTTATTTTTACATTTGACCTCCGGTAAAATACCATTATGGCCATCATAGATACAATATATTAACATATATTCCAGCTAAATGTGCACATTGTTCAAACTGAAAAACTTGTATATGTTGACGTATGTGTCTTTTTCACCACTGTAGAGCAAACTCTCCAAGTTCACAGGTCTTGGGATCTTCTTTTTCAGCAGCCACTCTTCAAATTCCTTCCTGTCCAAGAGGGGGCACGCCAATAACAAGTGGTTCAGATCCGCCACCTCGGTCGGATCACATGTACATCCGTCTTCCGTTCTTACACCAATTCTTTTGAGATGAGCGGGGAAGGACCCATGGCCAAACCTCATCCTCGTGAGAGACACATAGAATGCTCTACACATCCTATGTTTGACAAACCAAGGGGGAGACCCGACTCTGGGATTTATCAATGAATATCGGTAGCCCCTAGCCCGAGACGAAACCTCCCACTCTTCCTGCCACTTCTCTACAATCACCTCCTTAAGGTTTGCTAATACGTCACTAACCGGAGCCGTGCTGTGGGTCCATTGCGCACTGTTTACTGCATCTTTTGCAGCCCTGTCCACTACCTCATTCCCAATGCAGCCAATATGGCCTTTCACCCAAAAAAACTTGACCACTTTTCCCTTTTCCCGACACAATTGCAACTCTTTTAATCAATAGAATAAGCTGAGAAGAGGCACCGTCACTTCTGCCACCCAACGCAGTTAAAAGTCCCAGTGAGTCCGAAAGGATAGAAAACCTTTCCTCACTCTTGAGTTTCACATATCTGACGCCCTCAAGGATCGCAATTGCCTCGGCTGTATAACTACTACTCACTGATGGTAGCGAGAACATTTTGATCTTCTTTTCTTGCGGATCATATAAAGCCGCCCCTACCCGGTCACTTTTTGACACCTTGGACCCATCCGTATAAATGAGATAGCTACCCGGATTAATTGACTCCACATGGTTCTGAACCAGACCATTCACGCACGGAGACTTCCGCATCACCTCCGGTATTCTCATAGATACATCGACGCTGGGACAACACAACTGAGTACCCCTATTGACTGTGTACATCCAAGGGACCGAATTCACTTCAATTAAATCCAGCATTGGACCGCACATGGCAAGCGCTCCCACAAGTGGGGGCTGGCTTTGTCGTGCCACTGCATCGGGAATTTAGAACTCCTCCCAGCTTTCTCACTCTATCAACCACTGGGTGATCTCTAATGCCGACTCTCTTCGCCAAGAACCTGGCGCCTAATAGCAAAGTTCTAAGGTTCCACGGCAGTTCATTTCCCTCCACTTGTAATGCGTTAGTCGGCGTGGACCTCATCGCTCCCATACACAGCCTTAATCCTTTAAACTGGATAGAATTCACCTTGTTCACTAGTCTTTTATTTAACCCTCCATAAATAAAGCATCCATAATCCAAGTGCGACCTTACAATAGTTTGGTACAAGGTTTTCAAAACCTTGGGATCTGCTCCCCACCAAGTTCTTGTCAGCATTCTTAATATATTGATATTTCTCTCACACTTCGAAACTACATAAGCCACATGGGCTGCCCAATTCAATTTCCTGTCCAATACGACACCCAAAAAACTTAACCTGGTCCCTGACCGGGAACGTAATGCTACCAACACTTAGACTCTGAGTAGAGGATGGTCTGTGCTTCCTAGAAAAAATCATGACTGTAGATTTGGATGGAGAGATCTCCAACCCCTTTCCCTCAAGCCATACCATGAACTTAGCAATTGCTTCCGTAAGGAGGGCAGAGCCCACTCTGTCATTCTCGACCCTTGGAATAGAAGCAGATGTCATCTGCAAACATGATAGTAGTAACTCTAGGAAGGTCTAAAGACGAAACTAAATCCGCTGTATAAATAGCATAGAGTAAAGGGGACAGAGTTGACCCTTGGCAAACACCTCTCCAGACTATCCTAGGCCCTTTCAATTCGCCCTGGTTTCTAACAAACACTGTTCTCTCATGGAACACCGAAAAAATTAATTGGACTATCCTAGTTGGAATACGAAAACTTATTAAGATTTGTGTGAGAGTCGCAAGATCTACACTGTCATATGCGCTGGCAATATCCCCCATGAATGCGTATGTCATTTGCTTCTCTCCGAATGACCTATTAATATCACATGTTAGCATGGCCAAGTTGTCCATCGTACACCTATTCTTCCGGAAACCAAACTGATGGGCAGGGAGGAGACCATTCGACTCCACCCACCATTCTAATCGCTGCTTCAGGACTCTCTCGAACGTCTTAAAAATACACGACAGGAGTGAAATCGGTCTATATGACGCTGCGTCGGCAGGATTTTTGTCCTTCTTTAGGATCGGTACCACCACCACTTCTCGCCATTCATTTGGGATAGTTCCTGTTCTCAACACCTTGTTAAAAATATTCAACATGTAGATAATGGCACTACCCGGAAGATTGGAGATCCATAGGATATAGTATATTATCCCTTCCTGGGGCAGTATTGGAGTTTTGACAATTGAATTCAAGATGTAAAATTTATAAGTATGGGAAAATATTTATATTTTGATACCATGGCAACCATTTCTCCTATCTTTTCTATGGAGTACAAGAGTAAAGTGGTCTTGAGAAGATTTCAATCACAAAATGAGAATATACATTTTATAGAGAATCTAAAAAATAATTGATTTTTGAATTTAAAAAAAAATCGTTGGAGCAAATTTTTTTTATTTAAGGTCAAGAATAATCAGTAAATTAGTATATTTTACCCTAATGGTTCGTTTAATTCTTGAATCACTGTACAATTCCTTTTGATAACTCGCCCACCTTGTACTGTATATTTAAATAATTTTTGAGATCTATTCATTGAATATTAATATTCAATGAATACCTCGATTAGGATTTGACTAAACTGTACACTATATTGATACATTACAACATATATTGATATAATTTTATATAATCGAACTGAAAAATAATATGATTGACAAATAATTATGAAATGAAAAAGAAATTATGTTGAGGAACTTTGACAGATGATACAACTGAATCTATCTCACTTTAGAATCAGAATTAAGCCGCATGTCTTTATTCTCTCCTAATTTGGATATTATTTAGACCCCTAGCACAAGAGACGGATATTCTACCGCTGTCCTATGGCCCATGGGTGAGCAAGAATTTAAAGATAGTTTTAATGAAATAATTTTCTTGATTTTGAGGAGTAGTTCTTTCTTCTTAAAACCTCAGCATTGGTCACGAGGTTCACCCAATTGTAGTATAACAAGACAAATTATTTTTCAGAATTTTTAATTAGCTGACAACTGATTACAATGTACAGTTTCGGTCAAACAAAGGGGACCATCATCAGGCCTGGAAGATGTCAGAATTATTTTTACAATATTTATATATTTTTCAATTTATTATTTGTTATGTTATTGATATATCTATTAAGGATAAGTTTAATTCAGTTTACCTTTGACATTTATAAATTGTAATGAAATTTCTATCTTTTAAAAAAGATTGTTGCAGCAACTTGTTTTCAAAATTTCACTATTATTGAGTCTTCTAGCTCAGGAACCCCCATATTGTGGGTAGGTAGATGGTGATCACGAGCTGCCCTATTTAGTTTAATTAAACCATACCCCACAAAACGCATCAGTTCCTATTGTATTTTTTTTTCCAGGTCGGTGACCTATCCAATCCCGAGCTGCGAGTGCTCACAGAACAGCTGGATCGAATCCGGCATGGAGGTCAAGAGGCAGAGGTCCGGAGGCTTTCAATTCGAGGCCTGCTTCCTGAAACGGACCAGTACATGACCTACGACGGTAGTACCACAATGCCTGGCTGCCACGAGACAGTCACTTGGCTCATCATCAATAAACCCATCTATATCACCAAACAACAGGTAGGCCTACGTGTGACTGTGTGAATGTGTGTGTGAATGTGAGTGTGAATGAGAAAAAAGTGTGAATGTTTAAAAAAAAAAAAAATTTCTCTTCATAATTAAGAAAAGGCGAGGGTCCGCCGCAGGCGGCCTGAGCCAGCTGATGGGGTCCAGGGGCGTAGCCCCCCCCCTGTTCAGACGCCAGCCAGTTTCTCATAATTAAGAAAAGGCGAGGGTCCGCCGCAGGCGGGCCCGAGCCAGCTGGTGGGGGTCCAGGGGGGCGTAGCCCCCTGGCTAGACGCAAAGCCCGCCGAAGGCGGGCGACGCGGCTAGTTTCCTTATAAAAAGAAAAGTCAAAATTTAGAAATTTGGCCAATCTGCCTTGCAAAAAAAGAGTTGAGTGTATATAAAATACTATTTTGTTATTTACATGTAGCATCTGACGCAAAAACGTAGCTAGATTTAAAAAAAAAAAAAATATTAATTTTATTTGCCCAAAAGCGCCTTCTCTTAAATTCATTCTTTATCTTTCATTAACAAAGAGGAATACAAAAGCCATTAAGGCAAAGTTTATATTTTAGATTATTATATTGCATATGTATTATATTTATATTATAAAGTAAAAAAAGCAATTAACGTTAAATTGTGTGAGAGTTAAAACAAGGAAGGGTCCAGAGTTGACAAATAGTCTGACCCATTTAAATAAAGTATATATAATGTATGTTTATATAACACCACTAAGTACATAAAATAACAAGAGGAAATTATGATATGATGTAAATGACCTCCTCTCTCTGCGTAAAGGGAACTGGAAACAAATATAGAGTGAAATTTCGATTAACTCCAGGCTTTATTTCCTCCACACCAAGTATATATTGACATTTTAACGTCTCAGCCAATTTCATGTGTCAAGTCTGGACGCGATGTCCTCCCTATTGGGTCCAAAAGACAGATAAACTGATTCTATCTATCGAATTCAGTGATCCTTGCAATCCATCAAAATCCTTTTTAAACTTTAATAACATTCTCTAAGGAATTAATTTCACAAAATAAGTATTTAAAAAAGAAAAAAGAAAAATAAGTAATTTCAGTACAATTTGGGAGTATTTCCGTTTGTTTTATTTATTTGTCGGGTGTTGGGTTCTCTTATTCCCTTATTCTGTTCCAGGAATATACAAACAAAAATATTAATCTAACAAAGATGTGAGTGTTATTTATTGGTGAGGCCAAACATCCCATGGCCCCTGGGAATCGAACCCAGGATCTCCGCCTTATTTAATTATTAAAAATATTAATAAAAAGGAAAAATCAAACATAGGGTATAATAAGAAGGAAATACTTCTTATTTTAATCATCTTATTCTTCTTCTGTCCTTGCCCTTATTATTCCCGCGGTGCGGGGTCGGCGGAGAATTTTTATTTTTGTCCAGCCCTATCACGAGTTTTTGCGACCGGAAGAAATAGAATAGGCCGGCTCGTCGCACGGTCTCACGCCTGTTGAAAAGAGGAAGAAAGAGACAGACATACAAAGAACTGAAGGACTGCCTGTCCCAGCTCGGGCAGCTCCTGGTTGCCATCCACGTACCCACAAGATGTGGGTCCCTGAGCGAAAGGAAATACAATAATACCAATATAAAAACTAAAATATTTTCTTAATTTGTGATTACATATTTTCTTATGATTAAAACGACCCTAGCCTAGGCGAAAAGGAACAGCCACCGAGGTTGTTATAGTTAAGGAACACCAAGCTCGGCTGTGTCTGGGAATAGGTGACCAACTTCAGAAACAAGCGAAGCCATTGATACACATGTAAACTCAACGAAATTTCACGTCTAAAAGAACACTATTTAGAATGGCCTTAGCCAGGGGGTCCAACCCACCGAAATTCAGAAAAATTATAAACAATTTATTCATTTCGTAGAGGAGAATTACCTCTCCAATCCAACACAGCCCCATCGAAAACTTTCTGACTACGGTCCTGCTATTCAGTTATTTATTCTTTGGGAATAAAAAGAAAATTACCCCTTTTTATTTATTTATTTTATTTTATTTTTTTTTTTTTGAGAAATCTTTTCATTTGTAAATTTATTGAATTAATTAAATTAAACTCCTGAGAGTTAGGCAACCGAATTTAAATGATAAATATCTCAAGAGTAAGGAGGCCGATTCAGACTTGTCCAGTGATTTCTGGCCCCTGGAAGTTAAACTTGGGATCTCCAGCTTATCCGGGCACTTCGGTGTACTTTATCTTCGCTAAAATGATAATAATAAATTTATAATGTTTCTTTGAAATGATGTTTGGGAAATCCTGGTATAGATAGTTGAACCGAATTTATTTCACTATGTATTCGACGTTTGGGGAGTCTAAACGCCTCCCTTCATCAGGACTAATGTGGTTATTATTAAATTCACACTCTCTCTAGTTTCGTCATATGTGAATGAAATTGGCAGTTCAAATTCTCTTCAAATTGGTAGAAAGGCCAATAAAAATGAAAAAATATCCCTGATAGGCTGGAAATCCGGGGTTCGACTTCTGGGAACCAGAAACTGGGTCCAGATGTAAACAAATAAATCTCACGTTAAATTATTTAAGAAAAGAAATGATTTCTGGTGACAAATTCTTTTTTGTTATTTTGATTAAATTATCTAGAAATAAATTTAGTTCAGGGAAAGATGAAATGCCAGCCTTAGCTCGGGTAGCCTCAAAAGTAATCTAGTCAATTATCTGCATTCCAATTACCAATAGTAATTCCTTATTTCCTTCCCTTCTTCTCTGCTCCAAAGCGGCTGTTTCGCGTTTAATCAAAGGCCAACTTGGAGCAGCCAACGTATGGGCCACTAGGGCATTGCCGCCTCGTAAGACATTAGCCCTTACCAATTACAAAGGGTGATTTACGGCCCAAAAGGAATTGCCCTTTGATAGCATCTCGATACTCTTCTTCTTATTATTATTATTATTATATTCATACACACTCAGGTCTAATTAACACTCTCAATTTGGAACTTGATTTTCAACTCCTTGACATAAGAGAATTTTCATCTTTTCAAAACATATTATGATAATGAACTTCTTTTTTTATTTTTTGATATCAAAGAGAATAAAAAAAAAGGTGACCCAAAATCTAAGAGATGTAATTTTATTATAAGCTGGAAATGTTTTAATGAAGAAAGGAAATTGGATATTTTGATGGATTTCAGAATATGATACGATTGCATTAGAGAGGGGAGTGATGTTTGTGTTTGTCTAAGCTTTAATTTAATATCTTTTATATGGGATTACTAAATTTCATATTATATTCTAAAACATGTTGCAATACATAACATGATCAGTTTTATTCTTTATTTTTTTACAATTGTGGTTGTCCTAAATACTCTACATTCTATTGCTGAAGCCGGGTCCAGAAGGGCGTAACCTGTAGGCTAATGTGTAATGTAACGCGAATTCTGCATGTAGACGGCATTACGAGCATTACATGTAACGTTCGCGACTGATTCATTGACTGTCGGTTTTTAGTGTGAACAAAGGTCTCGTTTGGACGGCGTTCGCGTTGAGTTCGTGTGCCGTCCACACTATTCGCGTTACATTTCACGTTGCATTACATTACACGACGCCCTGGCCTGAGATTTCATATAAATAATAAGGTGCTTTAAAATTGATATTCATTTTTTGAAATTTGTCTAGTGTGGATCAGTAACTAATGTTATTCAGAGACAGTAGTTATTTTTCTTGGCTAAATTAAGGGGGCCTGACAACAGTCACCGAGATTGCAATACCAAAACACGGCTAAATTTTGGATGGGTGGCCTTGAAAAGCAAGGGTGTAACTCGAATCAGTATGTAAAAATAAATAAATATATAGGTCTACATATAAAGTAAGATGTTAAACGGCCACGAAAGCCATAAAAGGAGAATTTAAAAAAAGAAATAAAATATAATTAATGTGAGTTAGAGCATTAGCTTCTGGTGTACCAAGGTCATGGGTTCGCATCCCTCTTCATTGTAAATCTCTAGGAATCTATGTTATTTATACTTGAAGACCGAAATGTGATAGAATAAAACACTAAGTTTATCCGAAATTATGAATTTTTATTTATTAACTACACTTAATGATATCGATATCTTCACTTTCCAAATTGTATATACAAATAAATATAATATTCTAGTGAAAACGACGGCAGTATGTCATGCCGAATTAAATCAAAGTACTCACGCGTAGAAAGCCTAACCTAAATACAACCTCAATATCAAGAATCGTCGCCGAGCAAGTAAAAAAGCCAAAGAAAGCAAAGAAACTCTTAATACTACCATTTAGTAGATATTCCAATAGATTCCAATGGCCCATTGCTTTAGATGGACGAGTCGTCCCTAAGACGACGATTATCAAAAAATATTTTAAATCCTTAATAAAAGATAGGGACGAGAAAAATTTTTGTTGAGAAACTTTTCTCTTTCTGGGCGAATATCTCAAAAGTCTTTAAGATATCGGAGCCAAATTTTTTTCAATAAAACTAGAATAAAACAAGATTATTTTGAGCACAAATTCAAAAAACATTTCCAGCCCCAAAAAGAACAGGCAGGCAAAGGCTCAAAGTTAAGATTTTGCCAATTTCGGAAGGTCAAAATTTCTTTATGTGAATTTTGAATTCCACTTTTCCCTTTTCGGGATTAAAGTCAAAAGTAATTCCTAAATAAATAATAACTGAAATATTTGACTCAAAAAATTACTAATTATAATTTTGGATGTATGAACGAATAAATAAATAAATAAACGTTCAAATAGAATACAAGATATTTTCTGCTTACAAAAGTTGATAAATGAACCGTTAGAGTCTTTGTTTAGACAAATCTTTATTTCATTTCCTCTGCAGTTAAAACAGAAGAATCTAAAAAAAAAAAACTTATAATCAACTATAAACAAACAACTTTTGTTAAATTTACCAAATAAGATAATGGAGTGAATTTTTAAGATTAAACAAATTCTCGCTTGGCGGGTTTAAATTTCAATTACAACAAAAAGGACCAACCATTTGCTCTCCTCCTCCTCCTCTTCTTCTTTATTAACATCAAATAAATAAATTTTTCGTTTTTTGCTAATTAGATTTTATTATAAAAGCAAGAAGAATAAGCAAAGTAGCTTTTTTCTAGGAAGTGAAAAAAAAAGATAAATTATGAAAATTAGTCGAAATTAATTTCTCATTTCGTTTCGTATCCAATTCAAGAATAAATAAATTACATTATAATTAATTGAAGTTTGCGGCCCTTTGGAGAGAGAATGAATTCCTTCTTCTTCTTCTTCCCTTTGTGGTCGTCGTCGTCGTCGTCGAAAAGACGAACGAACAGAAGAAAGAAAGGGAAGGCAGCCAGCCAGTCGGGAAAAGAAAGAGCCGGGATTGAAATTAATTCCTCCGGGGGAATATTAAAAGGGAAGTTTTTTTTTGTCTATTTTTAGACAAGCGCCGAATAAATTTGTTCATTTGATCTTTTAAATTGAGAATTGAGACAAAGAAAGGAGAAATTTTAATTGTTCATTTATTGAGATTAACTAGGAAAATAGAATTTAAATATTTAATAAATTAGTATTCTTTGTATAAAAGTGAATCTTATTATGGTTGAGTGACATTCAATTGAATTATTTATTTATATCGTTTGTATTAAGACTTTTTATTATTAATCGCTGAAATCATATTGAGTTACGTGTGGTCCTGGAAGATAGGCAACCCAAATGACAGAGCAGCCTGCCATTGTGCTTTGTTTAAGGGGGAGTAGTAGTGAAGTTGTTAGGCATGTTGATGGCGTTATGTGTCTTAAAAAGTAAGCCAAAAAAAAAAAAACACCTATTACGGAAATTTGCCAAGAGATGTCAGCATCATTTAGATGCTATATAAACCAGATATTGGCTAATATGGGATCTGATATCAACGTAACTAGCCTGCCATCTTTTGCAGGAAAGCCTAACTATTTGACAATTAATTTTTAAATAAATCATCTAAATTTACTCTAAATTTTTCTTAATTAATATGTGATTTAAAATAAAATAAATTCATTTTTAAATTAAAAAAAAATTTTTAAATTATTGTAACAGTTTATTTTTCTGTATTATGGAGCGTACAGGTATTACGTAACGCAATTTTTGAAGATTTTTGACCCCCCTCCCCCCATGTAACGCGCCGTAACATTTTTCTGGACCCCCCCCCCTAGGCATTACGTAACGCTCAAGGCCATTTTTATCTAAAAGTCACAATTATTTTGCGCAAAGTATCGGAAAGTCGCTAAAATACCAGTTACGTAACGCGTTGTTCAACCCCCCTCCCCCCCAAATTGCGTTACGTAATACTTGTACGCTCCCTTAGCTTGATAACAAAAAAATTAAATTCCATAATTTTTTTAATAAGTCATTAAAAAAATTATAACTTTCTGCCCCAATGACGACCTTTCGGCCACAAGATCCTCGAAAAAATTATATGTTAGATTTAAATAAAATTGAAGATCATTATATAGGGCCAATAATATATAGGCTATTATTTGTACATTTGTTTGACGAATTTTTGAGTACAATATGGTGATTTTCGTTAGTCTATGTATATAAAAAACCCGGCGTGTGTATTTTTGATATCGACGAAGGGTACAGTGAGGACGCTATTAAGTCCCACCCTTGCGTTTTCTACTTGTGATTATGTAATTGTATTTATAAAAGAAAATGAAAATCTTTATTGGAAATTTTCTAGGTTTCAACCATGAAAGTTTCCATTAAAAAATATAAAACTTTTTTTTTTAAAACAATGAAATAATCACAGGTCGAAAACGCATGGGTGGGACTTAATAGTGTGCCTCACTGTACATATGCGCTCGAAACTACAATATAAAAATACTAAATTTTTTTTTTTTATTTCCCTGACTGCGCTATACCCTATTCAGCGTTTAAAGATTGTGGCATGGCTTGTAGAGAGGAGCTGTTGATTGGTGCTTAAGGATTACGATAATCATCAACACCTAATAAGATCTTATAAGGATCAAGGATCATATGAGATAAAATTAATTTAAACGGTAGATTTAAAACAAAATCAATATTTCGGTTAATAAAAAAAAAAAAATTGTCAGAATTCAATATAAAAAAAAATCTGGTGTGACTGGCGCACAGCACACAACTTTCTTACCTTCGGTAATCGAAAGTTGTGTTCTGTGCTTGTCACACCAGATTTTTTGTGTCGACATATATTTAGTTCCCGACAGTACGGAACATATGAATTCAGATGTAAAATTTATAAGTATGGGAAAATATTTATATTTTGTTACCATGGCAACCATTTCTCCTATCTTTCCTATGAAATACAAGAGTAAAGTGGTCTTCAGAAGATTTCAATTGCAAAATGAGAATATACATTTGAAAGAGCATCTAAAAAATAATTGATTTTTGAATTAAAAAAAAAATCGTTGGAGCAAATTTTGAGAAAATCGAAAAAAACTGAAAAAGTACATCAGTAAAGTACTAGTACTCTTTGGCCGATTTTGATTAAAAGCTTATTTTTCCGGTCCCGGGAGATGTTTAACTTAAATATAAAATTTCAATCTCGTAGCTCAATTCCTTCATGCTTAAAATTGAACACACACACACACACACCCCCCCACACACACACACACACACAGACAGACCATGTCGCGAAAACCACTTTTTTGGATTCAGGGGATCTTGAAACGTGAAGATCCATCAAAATCTCGACATCGAATTTTTGACATGAATCCAATACTTTCTCTCTATAGGCCTATATATATTACATATATACATAGGTAAGAGAAAGTAAAAATGGGATATAAATAATCCCCTCTTGTAATATCTTACGTACTCCAAGCTTAAAATGGAAGCACATTTGTGTTAGCGTCAAAGGAAGGGCGAAAAAAACAACAACTTCTCATTAGATATTAGCTTAAAATAGAAAATAAATAATGATTCTCCCTGGAGGGCTTAATCCTTAATCAATATTTTTTTCTCTTTTCCACAATCATTTATTTATAATCAAAACTCTCTAAAAAGCGAGTTTAATTTTTATTCAATATTAAAATGGTCTTGTGTGTGAGTGTTCTCTTTTTTTTTTTTTTTACTAGCCATAAAATTAGACATTATATGGCCAGGAAGAAGGAAAAAGTAAAAGAGAGAGAGGGTCAGTAAAAAAAAAAAAAAGGGTGGAAAGAGAGAGAAAAAGAGGGAATTCAAAAGAAAACCCTTGAGCGAGAATGAGCTGTTCCTGTTGGCAGATAAGCGAATCTAGGAAAAGATATTTCAACATTTTACCACTTCCTGTTCCGCTTGTCACTTGGATATTTATTAACTAGCAAGCAATAGATTATCCACCTTAGGGATGCGCGCCTTCCTTCCCTTCTGCGCATGCGCTGCCAGGGGTTGGATGATTTAACAAACTTTCATGATTAGCTACTTCAATTCATTAGACCGTATAAGGGATCTGTTTGTCCAAAGAGCTTTCATTAACCCTCCCTAGTCATTTGTTAATTTTTAATTCAAATGACTTAATTGACGAACTCTGCGCCCAAAGGGTAACGTCATAAGATTTGATCTTTTTTATTTTCTATGTTAATGACAAAATAATTGAACTAATTTTGAGATTTTGAAGGAAATTAAGGACCAAAAAAGTGAGTCTGCCTGTGAACAAAATATCTCAAGAACGAAAAAAGCAAGGAGGATTTAAGTAACCCCATGGGCATGGGCGTAATTAGAGAATTTGGCTGGGGGAGGGCATGGGACCATCTTCCGGGGGGGGGCGGGAAACCCCCCATTTTTCTCTATTTTTTTGGGGTGGAGGGGTTTTGGGGGGGAACCTTCTGGGTGGGGCAAATTCCCCCCCCCCACCCGACACCATGCCCATTGGACGTAACACGAAGCTTTTGAATAAAATACTAAGTACTAATAGTACTTCTAATTACAAACTTTTTTCACAAGAGTTTCAATAGAATTGGCTAGCAACCAATTGAAATAAATAAGGACGGGGTCTAAATGGCCTCATATTCTTTAAATAAATAAAAAATAAAGGTTCGGACTAACCCCAGCGCACAACTTTGCTCATCCAATATTCAAAGAAATAACGCAACGCTTTTGTTTATTGATTTTGCTCTGTTGCTATGCACGATTTTCGAAATTT
This sequence comes from Euborellia annulipes, assembly GCA_023213315.1. Taxonomy (NCBI): domain Eukaryota; kingdom Metazoa; phylum Arthropoda; class Insecta; order Dermaptera; family Anisolabididae; genus Euborellia; species Euborellia annulipes. Next base: position 9,162 of record JAKCPI010014143.1, on the reverse strand, counting down.
TAACAAATTTATGACTAATTAAGATTATAATTAATCTTGTAATAATTAAAAAAAAGATTATAATTAAGATTATATATTATATATCAATTTACTCGGGAGAAAGTCTAGTTTCTGAATATATATAAAAAAAAAAAAATTATAGGTTATGTAAGAAAAAAATATTGTTCCCGGGGGGGGGGGGGAGGGGGCTATTAGTCCGATGTTTTCCAAAAGCTTTTCAGTTCTTGGCCTCTACCTCTAGTTTAACTATTGAGCGAATAGTTATTGAGTTTTTGTTGGCGAAAAAAAAAATTACTACAGACATCATTCCAAAAACTACTTAAATAGATTCAGGGGGACCTCAAAACGCATTTTGGCAGATTCAGAAAAATTTCTGTTTTTTTTTTTTTGCCCGGGAGCCGTGGCTCAGTGAGAAGACATCAGCCTCTCGCACCGGAGTCCCGGGTTCGCTTCCCGTCCCAAGCGAGAAAAATTTATTTCGTTTGATTTGACTACGAATCATTTGAAATAAATAGGGATGGGGTCTAAATGGCCTTAGATGCCGAAAAAGACCTTAAAAAAAAAATTCTGTTTTTTTTTTCGATTACATTAACTTTACCTGCCCCCCCCCCTAAAAGTTTTTACTAGTTTGTAAAAGGCCATTGGGGCCTTCATGCCAGCAATATTTTATATAGTTTTTGTCACAATTTTTGAAAGATACTCGTACACAGCTTATATTTATTTAAATAAAAAAAGTTATTTATAAATTTGTCAAAATTCCCTAAACATAGAGTTACCATAAAATTTTTTTGAAAATTAAGCACCGAAATCTGAATGAATTTAACTGAATTTAGCTATCCTAAAACGTGAAAAATATTATAACTTAGCTTGATTTATAATAATTTTAAATTAAAAAATAAGTATTACGGTATGGGGCACCCAAGGTGCGACGCCGAGTAAAATTCCCCAATTTGGCCACGTTTTCAGTTTATATTAGTAAAATCTGAAAATTTCTCAGATCCGGACGCCAAACCGTGTTCCAATAAGCTTAAAGAGCCGGTCCCTCAGGAACCAAAAATTTCATGAAAATCACTTTTTTTTATTGAAATTTTAACTAGGGCTGGACGGTAATGGATTTTCATTACCGACCTAGATAATGAAAAAAAACCGGTTTTTCTCGAAAGTCGGTAAAAATTTTTACCGCCCGCGGAACAATTTTTTTTTGCGGAACCAAAATTTTTCCCAGGCCGGAAAAATATTTTACCCTTTTTTTAGAGAGCCAATTTTTTGCCGAAACATTTTTAGATTTTAGCTTTTTTTTAGAGACGCCAATTTTTTGCCGAAACATTTTTTTCCCGCGGGACCAAAATTTTATTCCCGGCCGAAAAAATAGGTTTTACCTTTTTTTTAGAGACGCCAATTTTTGCCGCCGCGGAACCGCAATTTGGTTTGCCGCCCCGGAACATTTTTTCTCGCCGAACCAAAATTTTTTACCGCCCGAAAAAATAGGTTTTTACCGACTTTCGAAAAAAAAACCGGTTTTATCGAATTAGAGGTTCATTACCGCGTTTTCGGTAAAAAATTTTTACCGGTTTTTACCGGTAAACCGGTTTACCGTCCAGCCTAATTTTAACCATGAAAATTATTTTTTATTAGAATTTTAAGGTTAGAGAGGGGTCCCGGGGATATAGCTCCCTCTGCCTCCCCCTGTCTGCGGTCCTGAGTATCATTAAGATAGATTAGAACAGGTTTAAGAAGAAACAAAATGTTACCTTTTTTTTACGCAATGAAATCATTCATAATTTCAATTACTAAAAATTTTTATACGTTAGCGCGTTAAAGTTTCCAATTTATTCACTAAATTTTCTTTTGCAATGAATATTAAACGGCTTGTTAATTGATTGTTAAAAAGCTTTTCCCCATCTCCACGTAATCAGAGAGGCAAATATTCGCTCCCCCTCCTCCCATGGCGACCATTGAACCCTTCAATTACGGATAATTGTTGAAGGGACTCGACCACGTGACCTGCAACTTGAATCTACTTCCTTTCTCAATCGATCCCTACCGCTTTCAGGGTCACTAATTGATTATTTGTGGCCGTTTAACTAAAGGCATCTCTCTAACAGGGCGGGTTCTTTTGCTTGCTTGCTTTTCTTGCTGGAGGGGGGGGGGATACATGTGTAAAAGAAGGGGAATTTCTTCTTTTTTTTTTTTCTCTGTGTGTAAGTAACACTGAATCTTGCTTAGATTGCACAAATTTTCTCCCAGGCATCGATATAAATTGTGTGTGTGTTCTAGTTTAGCAATTTTCTTCTACCCTTTTTTTTTTTTTTTTTTTGTTTTAAATGATATATATTGTATAGGAGAATAAATCATTAGAAAAAGAAAATGAGTTGCACGGTGTTTTATAGATCTATCTAATGCAATTAATTTTAGCAATTTAATTATAATAGAAGAAATAAAATTTAATTTATCCGATGGCCCTTGGACTAAGGAAAATGCTCATAAAATTTATTTGTAATTGAGTGGCCCGCGTAACTGTCTCTCTCGTTGAATATTTTTTATTTTTGTATTTCAATACAGTAAACCCCTCTTAACCGTCCTGATCGGGACCGAGACTATGGCCGGATACCCGTATGTCCGGTTAATCCGACGTTTCGGCGAAAAATTGATTTTTATTCATTTTCATCACTCGTTTCGTTTTCCTAACTCGGTCATTTTTGTTTAAGAGTTCTCAAGCCTCTGTAGTAGAAAAATAGACTGGGAAGCAAGCGAGTAGCAAGCGAGTAAACAAACTCTCCCTCCCTCTTCATCATCTGAACGAACATATTGCACAAATGAATCGTTTATTTGAGAAAGGGCACATATCCCATTTTAAAAATTTTACAGGAGAAACAAAAAACTTCTTGTTTGGTAGTGGAATTACGCTTTTTCAGACAAAAAGTGGTCCATAGAAACCATTAGAACACAGTTAGAGATGTGCCCTTTTAACAATAAACGTGTCTACACCAACAGAACCCATTTCATAAAAAAAAAAAACTGTTTGTAAAGAAATGTGATATGTGCCCTTTCTGAAATAAACGATTCAAATAGGTACTCAAATTTGGCCAAAAGATATTTAATTTAATTGTTTAATTTTGTACAGTTTATATACTCATAGATATATTTAGAATAATATAGAGTTTTATAAAAATCAGAGCCCTTGGAGGAGGGAGGGGGCAAATGGCACCCCTGCCCCCCCCCCAAATGACGCCACTGTATTTTGGATAGTAAATTATTAGAGGAGATATGGAAGCAGAGGCAGCCAAGAAAGAAAAATTCTCTGTATGCTCAACCAATCAGCCGGAGACGTTTCGATCTATTTATTATAAACCATCTTCAGTCCATTAATTGGTATATTTATGCTCAGAGTTAGGGATAAATTAATTAATGGACTGAAGATGGTTTATAATAAATAGACCGAAATGTCGCCGGCTGATTGGTAAAGAATTCAGAGAATTTTTCTTTCTTGGCTGCCTCTGCTTCCATATCTCCTCTAATCAATATACACAGCCACAATTTACATCTCAACATAGTAAATTATGGTAATTATTCGGTGTAATAATGAAACATGTCCGAATTTCAATACTAATCTTCCAGAGTGCAGCAGTTCCTTAATGCAAAAAAAAAAAAAAAATATCTAAAGAAAATCTAAAAATCTGAATATGTGTACTTAGATAAAGTATAATTTAAGTTCTTAATGATTGCTGAGATGTGTAATAAATAAATGTTGTATATTTTAAGAGGAATTAAATATAAGGCTTTAAGGTGCGCGTCTCGAAAAACCGTTAGAAGACGATTGACTACCGAGTTACTCTAGGCGGCAAGAGATGGCGTTAGTTTTTCCCATAGGAATACAAGGGATTTATTCCATTTCATTTGAAAGATTCCAGCTAATTAATTAAGGGCAAAAAATTAATTATTTTTTAACACAATGATTACTAATTTAATTATCTATAAGATATAGAGCGAATTTAAAAAAAATCTTTTATTTAATGCGATTAATCTAAAAAAAAATAATTATTTTTTCGAAAATCAAAAAAAGGGCTTCAATAAGTTGTAGATATTTTAAATAGCTTTAATTTGAAAAAAATTTGAGATCGATAGCTTCAAAATTGTGGCCGCTGGAATCTCCCAAAATTAGCACCCCGAGACGCGCACCTTAACATTAATTCATTTTTTCTCAAAAGATTAAAAAGTGGACTTGGTTCACTTTTGCTCTGAACCCCTCATATATAGGTAAGAGAAAGTAAAAACAATCCCACTCCATAAAATATCATATTATAAAATATTTAAAATAATCAAGAAGAAAAACTCACTAATATAGCCATGAATTTATTTTTTTTTTTCAACTCTAATTTTATTAGAATTTATTTATTTAATTTATATTGAAGAAACAATAGTATTTGATTTCCTTTTGGATCAGAGCCCATTCATTGAAAATTCTCAGCTCTTTTTCACTTTCCTCCGCCTCTACTTCAAACTCTCTTTTATAGCGGTTGATTCTATGCAAACACCATCAGACCTCCTCTCTTTCTCTCGCCTTTTTTTTTACACAATTGATTTCCGCCTATTTATCACCAACACACACACACACTCAGATAGAGACATCGAACACTTCGGCTGGTAAAAGAACTCAATTTGAAACTTGAGATGCATGCCAACCAACGAATTTAAAGGACTATCATTTCGATAGACAAATTGGCACCACTAAAATAATATTTATCTAACAACCAAAAAAAAAAAAAATTGGTCAGACTGATTTGTCAATAAAGATTTCATTTCCCTCCCACTAATATATTATAAAGGCTCGGCGTAGTTGGTAGCGCGCCTGCCTTGTATACCAAGGGTCGAGGGTTCGGATCCCAGGCAGTCCGATGATTTTATTTAAGCCATTTGGATACCAAATGGCTTAAATAAGAATTCCTTGACCCCAATATATATATTTTCATAATAACTGTTATCGCTAGGTGCGCGTCTCGGGGTGTTAATTTTGGGAGATTCCATCGGCCACAATTTTGAAGCTATCGATTTCAAATTTTTTTTATATTAAAGATATTTAAAATATCTTTAACTTATTGAAGCCCTTTTTACTTTCTCTTACCTATGTATATATATATATATATATAGAGAGAGAAAGTATTGGATTCATGTCAAAAATTCGATGTCGAGATTTTGATGGATCTTCACGTTTTGAGGTCCCCTGAATCCAAAAAAGTGGTTTTCGCGACATGGTCTGTCTGTGTGTGTGTCTGTGAACAAAATATCTCAAGAACGAAAAGAGCTCTTTTTCAGTTTTTTTCGATTTTCTCAAAATTTGCTCCAACGATTTTTTTTTAAATTCAAAAATCAATTATTTTTTAGATTCTCTATAAAATGTATATTCTCATTTTGTGATTGAAATCTTCTGAAGACCACTTTACTCTTGTACTCCATAGAAAAGATAGGAGAAATGGTTGCCATTGTAACAAAATATAAATATTTTCCCATACTTATAAATTTTACATCTTGAAAATCGAATTGTACCCTACTGTCGGAAACTAAATACATGTCGACACAAAAAATCTGGTGTGACAAGCACAGTACACAACTTTCTATTACCGAAGGTAAGAGAAAGTTGTGTGCTGTGCGCCAGTCACACCAGATTTTTTTGATTTTCAAAAAGTTAATTTTTTTTGTTTTTAGATTAATCGCATTAAATAAAAGATATTTTAAAAAAATTCGCTCTATATCTTATAGATAATTAAATTAGTAATCATTGTGTTAAAAAATAATTAATTTTTTACCCTTAATTAATTAGCTGGAAGCTTTCAAATAAAATGGAATAAATCCCTTGTTTTTCTTTGGGAAAAACTAACGCCATCTCTTGCCGCCTAGAGTAACTTGGTACTGAATCGTCTTCTAACGGCTTTTCGAGACGCGCACCATAAAGTCTTATATGGCCTAAGTTGCCGAAAAGACTGTGTGTATGTGAGTGTGAATGGAAAAAAGTGTGAGTGTTAAAAAAAAAAAAAAAATTATTCTGACAAATCAAGAAAATTTAATTATATTTTATCTGCATGTTAATTAAAGAAAGAGTTAAAAAAATAAATATCAAACTAACTGAGCTTTCATGTTCATAATTTATTACTTCCCCACCCCCCCTCCAACTACCCACATTAAGGGGATTTACAGGGCGAAACAAAGAGTAGAGCTCCAATCCCCCGGGGGCTGCAACGCTGCCTGTTTGATCATTTAAATTGTAATAAAATGTGTAATCAAGCTAGCCAAGAGCTCGGGAAAAAGTATTGTTTACTTTTTATCCTTTTTTTTTTGCTGTCCTCAAATAAATAAACAGTGGCAAAAAAAAACAGTCGTAACTGTGAATGCGTATATCTTGGCATTCAAGGAACACAATTTTTCACTTACCCTCACACCGGCGGCTTTTTTTAACATTTATAAAGAAATTTCTATTTTCCCTTTCCTTTCTAAAATCTTATTATGGATATTTATTATTGTTTTTACCAAAAAAAAAAAAATCAATCGTCTCGATTGCTAATGGTTCAAGTTTTTAGTTAATTGAATAGAGTGAGTGGATGGAGGAGGAGGAGGAGGGGCGAAACTAGGATGGGAGACCGCAACTTTGTAATTAACCCCTTCCAAAGCTCTGTTAATCACAGTCCTAGGAGTCTACCTCTTAAATTACCACCCCCTCCGCCTCTTAATCTCTCATATACGATACGTACACACTATATGATTAAGTTTCAATGAGAAAACTTCCAATATCTCAAATAATATGAAATATACGAGAGAAAATTACTTTACTCTAATTGAATTCTCACTAGTCTATTACCAATGTATTCATTTGGAAAATCTTAATAGAGTTAACAGAGAACCATTTTGATTTGAAACGTAAAATTTTTAATTTTTTTTTTTTTATAGGTTGTTCGGATAGTACCCCGTAAGTCATAATAGAATCTAAATTTGTTTTTTTAATAAAATTAAAAATTTGACTGCCAAAATTCCTTATTATAATTTAGCCGTGACCTATCATAGTTTATAATTGTATTATGTTAATAATTTAATTACCAAAAATAATAAATGAATGACTTTTGACTTGAGCAGTTTTTCACGTAATATAGATCTGGCAACATTGCATTCATCAGCTATTTATTTTAAATCTTAAAAGAATTCAATTTTATTTTATTTAATTAATATATTACAATGATTAATGCAAATCAGTTTAAACACAATGGACGATTTGTGAGAAAAAAATCGTAAAGTGGAAAAAAAAATGTAACTGACAGCGAGAAAAGACAATTATTTTATGCGACGTTGCCGGACTGGACTGAGTCTCATTTTTAAATATTGGCGACTGTCATTTTGGAGAATTTTTTGACTTTCTTGTTAAAATATCTTTAAAAGATTTCGGCAGAAACATTTGATTTTATGTTTAACGTATTCCTCGGAAGTGAATTGATAAAAATGTAAGTTTTTGTTTTTTTACCTATTGAAGGAGTGGCTATATAATTAGATATGTGTGCGTTTCGTCGACATTCCCCATAGACTACATGTTAAATTACAATTTTTTAAAAATTAATTACAAGATAACCCTGCGTCAGATCTGCTTCAAAATTTTATTTTATACGTATGTGATAGTGATTAATAACATATTAAAAAATTAGCTTTTAATACGACAAAGTGCTTTAATGTCCTAACAACCTTAATTAGACATAGATATATATTTACTAGTATCGAATATCAACAAATTGTAAACTTTTTCTTGCTTACTTAGCGCTCAAAATGAAACGGGACATCCCATAAGATATAAAAGATGAACTAATTGAGTCTCATGCGTGGGCAGCATCACATTACAAGTTCCCCCCATTCCCCCCACTCAAACACACGAACAACTTGCCAGATAAATCGGCCGATCGTCCTCCCGCCCTATAAATTAATAGATCCCTCAGATTAATTTCAAATTAAAATGGCTCGCCCTCACACACACACACACCACCCCCACCGAGGAGGTTTAATTAAATCTACTCGGCAGTGGCTCTCTGACGTCATATTTTACCAGATATGTGTGTATAAAGATTAGATAATTATAGAGTATTTAAATATAGAGGGGCCCTCAACTTGATATTAAACGCTGCAATAACATTTAATAATGAGAGACGAGAGTGAAATTTATTAAGCTTTATTTAATAAATATAATTAGCTAGCTGCACAGTTTGGTCTAGGCGGGCAATAGTCTCCATTTCAAGGGGGTAAAGGAGCGAAGGTGTTATCCCAATAAGATGGCGTAGTGTGTCATAAAAAGTATGCCCAAAAATCGAGTAATTCAAAAATTTGCCAAGAGATGTCAGAATGGTAGCTAATAATATTTATTGCATTTAGTTGATTTTCATTGATCTTTTAACAATAAATACTTTATAAATGTTATTATATATTATGTATCTTTTATAAAAGCATAAAAATATATAAATATAGGCCAGATATAGGCTAATACTATATCGGCTGTTAGACTAGCCTGCCATCTATTGCAAGAATGCTGAACTAATTTGACAGTTAGTTTTTAAATAAATCATCTAAGCTTATTTTAAACATTTCTTAATTATTATGTGATTAATAATAACAATAAATTCATTTTTTGAATTTAAAAAAAATTAAAGATTATTGGGACAGATTGTTTTTTTGTATTTGCTTGATAACAAAAAAATTAATTACGATAATTTTTTAATAAGTCATTAAAAAAATTATAGCTCGATGTCCCAATAATCTCTTATGAATTTAATTCATTAAAAAAAAAAAAAACCGCATTGAAAAATTCCTTATAATAGTCTAGTTTTTTTTTAAGTACGTTTAGACGTCGCTCCCAGCGGCGTAGCTAGCCTTTGAGGGCGGAGGGGGCGAAGCCAAACTGGGGCGCCGTTTTTCGTTCGACCTTTTTTTTTTTAGTATTCGAAGTCTCTTTCGAGCTTTTTGTAATTTTTCTCCGGTTTTGTGATATAAAATGAAGAAAAACTTGATTCGCCTTGGGCGGAGCGAGGAGGCGAGCGCCCCCCTTCGCCCCCACCTGGATACGCTACTGTGTGTGAATATGTGTGTGTTATTGTGAGTGTGAACGAGAAAAAGTGTGAATTTTTTTTTCTAAAAAAAAAT
>JAKCPI010014142.1:0-12427 GCA_023213315.1 Euborellia annulipes | reverse complement strand
GTCCTTCGAAGTTGAAATATTATAAATAAAAATGTTAAAAGAAAATAATTTTTTTTTGTCTTGCATCTGAGAACAATTTTGACCCTCGGGCCATGGTGAAGTTGGTAGAGTGTATCTTCTATACCAAGGGTCGCGGATTCGGATCCCTGGCAGTACGATGATTTTATTTAAGCCATTTGGATACCAAATAAATAATTCAATAAATATTGAATCGTTTTGTCTCTCAGACGTGTTTTGTTATTTTATTAAAATATTAAATATACAACATATATATTAATTAAATGCAAGTATCGTTTAAGTCTTAAATGGCCCGAGAGTTGCGAGAAGACTGTGTGATGTGTGAATGTGAATGACCTCTCCTTACTAAATCTCCTAGTTCCGGTCCTCAGTCAAGAGCGGATACTAGGGGATAATTACCCCCCTGAGATTTGAAAAAAATATTTTTTTTCGAAAAAAAAATGTATTTTTAGATATAAAATTTTTAAAAATTAATACTTAAAAATTTGATTTATATTTATATTCTGGCAAACAAGTACTGAATGCGCCTTTAAATTACCGAAATTAAGAAAAAATGTGTGCTGTGCGACCAGTCACTCCAGATTACTCCCCCCCCCCGAGAAACACCTCTGGATCCGCCACTGGTCCTCAGTATTAGTTAGCCACCAGTTTATTCCCTGTTAGCCACTAATGAATTGTATTCAGTGGCGTAACGTACGTCTCCGCAGACCCCGCGATGCGGGGGCCCCGGACCTTGGGGGCCCTCGGGCAAGGCCGGGCTAAAAAACTGTAGCTCCGATAAACACGGAAAAATTTAGATAAAAAAAAATAGTGAAAATTTCTTTTTGAGAGGGCCCGGGGCCCTCAGGGCTCCAATAAACGGTAAAAAATAATGAAAATTTTTTTTGACAGGGCCTGGTGCCCTCAGAAATCCGGTAAAAACGGAAAAAAAAATAATGAAAATTTCTCTTTGAGAGGGCCCGGGGCTCTCAGGGTTCAGGGATATACGGTATTTTAAAAATATTTTTTGTATGGTCTAATAATGGGGCCCGAAATAAAATTTGCGGGGGGGCCCAGCTAAAAAACGTTACGCTAGTGATTGTATTTATATAAGTTTTTGAAAAATTATATATGGATAAGAACACACCAAATTGCCTATTTATTTTGCTAATAATTTGGCCTTATTTACTTTTCCTTACGATATTTTTATAATTAATAATTTTAACAGTATAAAAAAAAAGAATGAAATATTTTCATTTTTTAAATGTTAATCGAAATAACTTTAGTTGTATATTTGTAAAAGAGCGGAAGCATTCTGTCAAATTTGTTCGTCCACCATGAGTCATCATTTAAAAAATTTCCTATCTTCAAGCTACTATAAAAAAAACCAACCATAATTAAATTGTGATCTCAGAGATGATCAGCTGATGATCAGGAAATCATCTCAAAGTATATTGGTGACAAGTGATTTTGTTTATTCTACTGATATATATTGAGGTGTTTGAATTAATGTAAAGGTAATTTTTTACTTATTCCCTGATTATTTCCTTGAAATTTTTTTAACTGTTTAGAATTAGCCTATATTTCTAATTGTGGGTCTTGGAAAAATTATTTACCCTACCTTTCTAAAAATTAACAGAACATAATCTAATATGATTAGAAATTTTGTGAAAGATGGGAAAAGAAATTTTTATAAATGACTATTTTAGATTGTTTTTTTTTTATATGAATTAGCCTTTATAAAAATTTTTAATAATATTTTAACCTCAAATTTTTCATTAAAATTTGATCAGAGTAAATTATAATAAATTTCTTTAACATTCAAATGAACTTTTTAATTTAATTTCAGATAGATTTTTTGTAAAATGAAAAATGCTTACACATCATCATTTGTCCTGAAGTCCTGGTGTAGAAAGTATCTGGAAGGCGGTATTTGGAATCCATATCGAACTCGTTGAAAAATTGGCACTTTTCTATTAAGAACTTTTCCCGGCAGCTCTTTTATCTGTGAAAATATTTAATAATATTAAAAACTAGAATTATAATTTATATGAAAAAATCTAGCTCTGGTTCGATGTAAAAGTCTAACTCTTTGAGTAAGTAAATGAAACAATAAATCCTACTATTAAATATATTTTAAATTATCAATTTATCAAAAAATTATAAAAATATATTTTTTATTTAATCCTAAAGGTAATATTAATGAATTAAAGGTAATATGAATACCTTAGATTGTGAAATAACGCTAACAGTTTTAATCCATGAAATGGCGGCTTTCTTTTGATCATGGAGCAAATGCAAATTGGATGAAATGCAAAAGCCAAAGAGTACCAAACAGACAAGATGGCTGGCACAAATCTTTGGAAAAATTCAAATAAAATAATACGATTTTTTTTTTTTCAGAAATGCAAAAATGAGGTATTTTTATATTTTCATATAAATTTTAGTTTATCAAATGAAAGAAACATCTTTATTTAGGTCTATAATAATAATAATAATAATAATAATTTATTTGAGAATGCTCTAAGGACAGAAGTCCTTTTTGAGCAGAGAATTTGAACATACATATTGATTTTTTTTTTTTTTTTTTTTAAAACATTCACACTTTTTTCTCATTCACACTCACACTCACACACACATTCACACAGTCTTTTCGGCAGCTCAGGCCATATAAGACATTTACGATAACCGTTATTTATGAATTTATATATATTAGGGTCCAGGCATTTTATTTAAGCCATCTGGTATCCAGATGGCTTAAATAAAATCATCGGACTGCCTGGGGTCCGAACCCGCAACGTTTGGTATATGAGGTTAGCACGCTAACCTTCTACACCACGCCCCGTGGGCTACATATTGATTTAGCATTACAATTCGTAAACAATTACAATTCACAATAATCGATCTCTCATCGTCCTGAGTCCCACACACACACACAACCCACACACGCTCCCTCGACAAACACCGAACGTCACTCCGACCCAACAACAACAAATTAAATCAATCATTTGGCAATTAGACTAAATTAATTAGATAATTGCATGGAACTGCGATTAATGATTAGGCCGCAGAGAGCTTAACAAAATAATCCTATCTATTTCAATCAATTGTTAAATAATTCCATTGAAATTTTTTACTTTCTCTTACCTCTATGTATATATAGAGAGAGAAAGTATTGGATTCATGTCAAAAATTAAATGCCGAGATTTTGATGGATATACACGTTTTGAAGTCCTCTGAATCCAAAAAGAGGTTTTCGCGACATGGTCTGTCTATGTGTGTGTCTATCTGTGTGTGTCTGTTTAGGTTCGATTTAAACATGAAGGAATTGAGTGAGCTAGGAGGTTGGAATTTGATATTTAAGCCATTCACCTAGGGCGTGAAAATAAGCTTTTGATCAAAATCGACCAAAAAGTACTAGTACTTTACTGATGTAGTTTTTCAGTTTTTTTCGATTTTCTCAAAATTCGCCCCAACATTTTGATTAAAATTCAAAAATCAATTATTTTTTAGATGCTCTTTAAAAAGTGTATTCTCATGTTGCCATTGAAATCTTCTGAAGACCAATTTACTCTTGTACTCCATAGGAAAGATAGGAGAAATGGTTGCCATGGTAACAAAATATAAATATTTTCTTACATTTATAAATTTTACATCTTGAATTCAAATGTACCGTACTGTCGGAAACTAAATATATCTCGATACAAAAAAATCTTGTGTGAAAGCACAGAACACAACTTTCTCTTACCTTCGGTAATCGAAAGTTGTGTTCTGTGGGACCAGTCTCACCAGATTTTTTTTTTCTTGAAACGGGAAGCGAACCACAACCACAACCACTGAGCCATGGTTCAAGAGCTTATATATAACTAAATTATAATCTTAAATTTGCCCCAAAATTTTCCTGATCGCCTTGTTGAAGATCTAACTAGAGATAGGGCAGCAGCCCACCTTGACCCCCCTGGATATGCTCATGGCCTTCATTTTTTTCCAAAATAAACAAATTTTATGCTGCAATTAAAAAAGGTGCAATTTTATTATCTGAATCAAAAAAAATTTTTGTTCGCGAAAATATTTTTTATGTGCGCTATGTTATATTTTTGTGCGCCCACAGCTTAGAAGGAACACTGATCCCAACCTCTCGACAACTTTGTTATTAACAGAAAGAAATTCATTGGTAGATAAAAAAAGATTATTTAATGAGAAAAATTTGAAAAAGGCTGGATAAAAAAGCCAGCATCTTAAACCTTTTATTACACAAATATTTCAATATTCATAATGGCATCATTATCAGTGCGTGTGCGGTGGCGGACTTTGTCCGAATTTCTAAATGTGTTACGACTAAAAATTAGCCAATGAATATACTATGTCAGCTGACTAACTTTTCTTTTAGGTAGAATATTGGCTGCTGATTCCAAAGGTCAAGGGTACGCAACCGGTCCCAGGAGACAAATTTATTTAAAGTGAATTGGATATCAATCAATTGAAATTAATAGAGATAAGAATGCCGAAAAAGAACTTAAAACGAATTTAAAAAAAAAAAACTTCTTTTTCTCCTTAATCTCGCGCGCTGTGGTATCGAGAATTTTTAGTTAAGTTCAACTAAAATAAAAATTAATTATTTTTTAGAAACTGCCAAATCTTTCAAGAATTCAATTAAAAAAAGTCAAGAACACATTCAGTCAGATTGGGCATCTCCATTGGAAAAGGCCATTCCGAAAGCAACATATTTTTAAATTTTCCGTTGCCCGAACCCGGTGACGAAATATTTTTGAATAATAAAGGAACGTAAGATATGTTGGGGTTAAAGCTATCGGTTTGTTTTTTCAACCCATTTTCAAAAAAAATCTGGTGTGACTGTCTAACAGCACACAACTTTCTCTTACCTTCGGTAATCGAAAGTTGTGTTCTGTGCTTGTCACACAAGATTTTTTGTGTCGACATATATTTAGTTTCCGACAGTAGGGTACAATTGAATTCAAGATGTAAAATTTTTTTTTTTTTTTTTTTAAACATTCACACTTTTTTCTCATTCACACTCACACTTACACACACACAATTCACACTGTCTTTTCGGCATCTCAGTCCATGTCAGACATTTACGATAACCGTTATTGATTTAATATACATATATGGGGTCCAGGCATTCTTATTTAAGCCATTTGGTATCCAATTGGCAATCATCGGACTGCCTGGGGTCCGAACCCGCGACGTTTGGTATACGAGATTAGCACGCTAACCTTTACACCAAGCCCCGAGGGCAATACAGTTTATTGATAGACATGGCCCCTCTAACAATCATTTTTACTTTCTCTTAGCTCTATATATGTTAATATATATAGAGAGAAAGTATTGGTTTCATGTCAAAAATTCGATGTCGAGATTTTGATGGATATACACGTTTTGAGGTCCCCTGAATCCAAAAAAGTGATTTTCGCGACATGGTCTGTCTGTGAATTTGTGGGTCTGTGTGTGTGTGTATGTCTGTGAACAAAATAACCCAAGAACAAAGAGGAAGGAGATTGAAATTTTATAATTAAGTTAGGTATCCCTCTGGCATGTGACACGAAGCTTTTGAACAAAATTAGCCAAAGAGTAATACTTTACTGATGTACTTTTTACTTTCTCTTACCTATGTATATATGTAATATATATATAGAGAGAAAGTATTGGATTCATGTCAAAAATTCGATGTCGAGATTTTGATGGATCTTCACGTTTTGAGGTCCCCTGAATCCAAAAAGTGGTTTTCGCGACATGGTCTGTCTGTGGGTGGGTGGGTGGGTGGGTGGGTGTGTGTTCAATTTTAAGGATGAAGGAATTGAGCTACGAGGTTGAAATTTTATATTTAAGTTAAACACCCCCGGGACCGGAAAAATAAGCTTTTAATCAAAATCGGCCAAAGAGTACTAGTACTTTACTGATGTACTTTTTCAATTTTTTTTCGATTTTCTCAAAATTTGCTCCAACGATTTTTTTTTAAATTCAAAAATCAATTATTTTTTAGATGCTCTTTAAAATGTATATTCTCATTTTGCGATTGAAATCTTCTGAAGACCACTTTACTCTTGTGTTTCATAGGAAAGATAGGAAAAATGGTTGCCATGGTAACAAAATATAAATATTTTCCCATACTTATAAATTTTACATCTGAATTCAAATGTACCGTACTGTCGGGAACTAAATATATTTCGACACAAAAAATCTGGTGTGACAAGCACAGTGCACAACTTTCGATTACCGAAGGTAAGAGAAAGTTGTGTGCTGTGCGCCAGTCACACCAGATTTTTACTTTCTCTTAACTCTATATATATGTTAATATATATAGAGAGAGAAAGTATTGGATTCATGTCAAAAATTCGATGTCGAGATTTTGATGGATCTTCACGTTTTGAGGTCCCCTGAATCCAAAAAAGTGGTTTTCGAGACATGGTCTGTCTGTGTGTCTGTCTGTCTGTCTGTGAACAAAATATCTCAAGAACGAAAAGAGCTAGGAGGTTGAAATTTTATATTTAAGTTAGGCACCCCCATGGGACGTGACACAAAGCTTTTGAACAAAATCGACCAAAGAGTACTAGTACTTTACTGATGCACTTTTTCAGTTTTTTTTCGATTTTCTCTAAATTTGCTCCAACGATATTTTTTTTAAATTCAAAAATCAATTATTTTTTAGATTCTCAATAAAATGTATATTCTCATTTTGTCATTGAAATCTTCTGAAGACCACTTTACTCTTGTACTCCATAGAAAAGATAGGATGGTTGCCATGGTAACAAAATATAAATATTTTGCCATACTTATAAATTGAACATCTTGAAAATCGAATGTATCGTACTGTCCGAAACTAAATACATGTCGACACAAAAAATCTGGTGTGACAAGCACAGAACACAACTTTCGATTACCGAAGGTAAGAGAAAGTTGTGTGCTGTGCGCCAGTCACACCAGATTTTTTCAGTTTTTTTCGATTTTCTCAACAATATATATGTCGTAGACAGATCGTGAAATTAGACAGTTCATGAACTGTCTAGACATTTCATGAACTGCAGCCAGATCGTGTAATGGTCAAACAGTTACATGATCTGGCTAAAAATTTTAGACAGTTCATGAAATGCAATTGGGCCTTAGACAGATCGTGTAATGCTCGAGAATTACATGAAATGTCTACATTTTTAGGCAGTTCATGAACTGCCTAGCAGCTGTTTTGCCGATCGTGTACTGTTTGTAAAGCAAATAAAGATCTCGAAAAAGGGTGGTTCCGGCCCGAAAATCTTGTTCCAGCTGGCTCTCAGTTCTTTACGCGTGATGAAATAGACTTAAACAAACCCCTTTCTCTGAGAGAAGCTGTTAAACATTGCAGTGGAGGGCAAGGCTTTTTTCAATGCTCGTGCAGAGCTTCTGACGTGCAATTCACTACTAAAAGATGTGCGTGCAAAAAACCTAACGTTTTGTGTGTGATAAATAAAAGTACTTTTATTTATCATTTATTTACAAAGCTTAAAATATAAAATCTTTCGTCCTTTATTTAATTTTTTAATGTATTATTTAATTAAATTTTTATTTATTAACGCAGGGTAAACTTGAGTGACATCGGCTGTTAAACAAAACGTTAGGTTTTTTGCACGCACATCTTTTAGTAGTGGATTGCACGTCAGAAGCTCTGCACGAGCATTGAAAAAAGCCTTGCCCTCCACTGCAATGTTTAACAGCTTCTCTCAGAAAAAGGAGTTTGTTTAAGTCTATTTCATCACGCGTAAAGAACTGAGAGCCAGCTGACACAAGATTTTCGGGCCGGAACCACCCTTTTCGAGATCTTTATTTGCTTTACAAAGAGTACACGATCGGCAAAACATCTGCTAGACAGTTCATGAACTGCCTAAAAAATGTAGACATTTCATGTAATTCTCGAGCATTACACGATCTGTCTAAGGCCCAATTGCATTTCATGAACTGTCTAAAATTTTTAGCCAGATCATGTAACTGTTTGACCATTACACGATCTGGCTGCAGTTCATGAAATGTCTAGACAGTTCATGAACTGTCTAATTTCACGATCTGTCTACGACATATACATACACTGTAAACTCGAATGACAAGAGCATTGAGTCAAATTGTGAAGTTGTCATTTTGTGTGTATTATACATAAATTGTTTGTTCAAAAATACAATTCAATGCTTATCAGACTTTTATACAATGCGCCAAGTTATAGACACAAATTTGTTTTGATTAATGACAGAAATTTAATCACCTTGAAAATTTATATTCGATGTGTTAAGAAATGACCTCTTACTGGGGTAGGTGACACTGAGATGGAATGCTGTAAAATTCAAAAGTAATATTAGGTACGTTAGGTTTTTTGCACGCACATCTTTTAGTAGTGAATTGCACGTCAGAAGCTCTGCACGAGCATTGAAAAAAAGCCTTGCCCTCCACTGCAATGTTTAACAGCTTCTCTCAGAGAAAGGGGTTTGTTTAAGTCTATTTCATCACGCGTAAAGAACTGAGAGCCAGCTGGAACAAGATTTTCGGGCCGGAACCACCCTTTTTCGAGATCTTTATTTGCTTTACAAAGAGTACACGATCGGCAAAACATCTGCTAGACAGTTCATGAACTGCCTAAAAAATGTAGACATTTCATGTAATTCTCGAGCATTACACGATCTGTCTAAGGCCCAATTGCATTTCATGAACTGTCTAAAGTTTTTAGCCAGATCATGTAACTGTTTGACCATTACACGATCTGGCTGCAGTTCATGAAATGTCTAGACAGTTCATGAACTGTCTAATTTCACGATCTGTCTACGACATATACATACACTGTAAACTCGAATGACAAGAGCATTGAGTCAAATTGTGAAGTTGTCATTTTGTGTGTATTATACATAAATTGTTTGTTCAAAAATACAATTCAATGCTTATCAGACTTTTATACAATGCGCCAAGTTATAGACACAAATTTGTTTTGATTAATGACAGAAATTTAATCACCTTGAAAATTTATATTCGATGTGTTAAGAAATGACCTCTTACTGGGGTAGGTGACACTGAGATGGAATGCTGTAAAATTCACAAAGTAATATTTTATGAATTTTTTTTTGTTTTTTTTTTTGTGAATGGGTGCATAAGGTCCGAAGACCTATATAGAATAGATATAAAATTATTTAAAAATTATTCTACATTTTATTTTTATTTGATTTACCGTAATTTTTGTCGTAAAAAATTACTATCTTTAAATTTTGACTAATTTTTTCTTCTCACACACACAACTTGTCCCGCAGGCCATCGAGAAATTAAATATAAAAATTGCTGAGCGCAACGCAATCAGTTTGGAAATTAATTGCTTTATCCCCCAATGCCTTGATAATACATTTCTCCGCAAATAAAAATTTCGATGTTTTGTTCACCTGCAGTCGTACCTGTGATTATTTTCTAACGAATGCATACAAATCGCAGTGTATGTTTTTTTTGCATTTATGTTGCCTTATGTTGTTTATTTTATGTTTTATTTTACGGTGACCCGCTATCCTTTACCTAATATGACACCCTGTCCAATATTACTATTAAATTTGACCCTTATATCAATGCATTCACATTAACTTATTATCTATGGGATCTGCTTGATTTGATCGATTAGTTTGTAAACAAAAGGTTTCGGCATTCCATCTCAGTGTCACCGACCCCGGTAAGAGGTCATTTCTTAACACATCAGATCAGTGGCGGATTAATGCCATTTTGTCGGGGGGGGGGGGCGGATTTTTTTTATTTTTTTTATTTAAGAACTTTGACGGCATCTAGACCCCTTTCCTATTTATTTAAATTGATTGGTAACAAATTCAATTGAAACTAAAGAGCGGAAATCATAATTTCTTTAGATTACTAGTTTTTTTTTTAACTTTGTGAATTTCTTCTCGGGGGGCGCCCCCCTCGCCCCCCCCCCTTTAATCCGCCCCTGCATCGGATATAAATATTCAAGGTGATTAAATTTTTGTCATTAATCAAAATAAATTTGTATCTATAACTTGGCGCATTGTATAAAAGTCTGATAAGCATTGCATTGTATTACTTTCTCTTACCTATGTATATATGTAATATATATATAGAGAGAAAGTATTGGATTCATGTCAAAAATTCGATGTCGAGATTTTGATGGATCTTCACGTTTTGAGGTCCCCTGAATCCAAAAAAGTGGTTTTCGCGACATGGTCTGTCTGTGTGTGTGTGTGTGTCTGTCTGTCTGTCTGTCTGTCTGTGTGTCTGTGAACAAAATATCTCAAGAACGGAAAGAGCTAGGAGGTTGAAATTTTATATTTAAGTTAGGCACCCCCATGGGACGTGACACGAAGCTTTTGAACAAAATCGACCAAAAAGTACTAGTACTTTACTGATGCACTTTTTCAGTTTTTTTCGATTTTCTCTAAATTTGCTCCAACGATTTTTTTTTAAATTCAAAAATCAATTATTTTTTAGATTCTCAATAAAATGTATATTCTCATTTTGTCATTGAAATCTTCTGAAGACCACTTTACTCTTGTGCTCCATAGAAAAGATAGGAGAAATGGTTGCCATGGTAACAAAATATAAATATTTTATATATATATATGCCTCGGGATCCCCGGGTGTGATATTTGTGTGGTGGAGGTTATAATCCGGGATATGAAACTAACGAGTGGCCTCTGTATATAACCCTCCCCAGAATACTATTCCCCCCGGGGCACCTAGAGAGGTTATTTTCGTTAGCGGATCGAAGCTTTATCATCTGCGGTGATTTCAATGGGCATCATATTAGCTGGGGCAATCCCTTTAATGATGTTCTTGGGAACTCGATTTTAAATGCGGTCGAAGACAGTGCTTTTGTTATCATGAATGATGGACATCCTTCAAGAGTGAATTATCCGTCCCAGAGGCCGACCGCTGTGGACCTTACCATAGTGTCTCCCGATATAGCACCATTAGTAAAATGGGAGGTCGTGAAGGAGACCCTGGGAAGCGACCACTTGGTAATATTTCTAGAATGCGACCTGTCCTTTGAGGAGGTGAGGGTTAGGAATAACAGGAAGTGGAATATTAAGAAAGCGAACTGGGAAATGTATAGAGCGATTATTAGTCAAGAAGTTGATAAGATGCAGAATGGGGTGGCCTCATAT
This sequence comes from Euborellia annulipes, assembly GCA_023213315.1. Taxonomy (NCBI): domain Eukaryota; kingdom Metazoa; phylum Arthropoda; class Insecta; order Dermaptera; family Anisolabididae; genus Euborellia; species Euborellia annulipes. Next base: position 1,289 of record JAKCPI010014142.1, on the reverse strand, counting down.
GAGGAGCTGGTGAAATTAATGAATAAAGCGGCGTGTGCTGCAATCCCCAAGCCCCCACCTCATAGGATTTTTCACAAGCCCCCTAATCCTTGGTGGAATGATAGGTGCTCCCAGATTGTGCGAGAGAGAAAGGGAAGCGCTCAAAAAAGTATCTTAATTGTTCTACCTTCCGACAATTTCATGAATTATCAAAAGTAAATGCCCAAACCAAAGATTCCTTAAGGCGGAGAAAAAGGCCAGTTGGGTCAGATTGTGTAGTGGAATGAACAGAAGTGTACCAGTATCGGACATTTGGACAAACATTAGGAGAATTTAAGAACATTGGGAATGTAACTCTTCCCGACTCCAACGTCGTATCTACGGAGTGGGTGGAAGATTTTATGGATAGACTGGCACCCCCCATTTGTTCCTGTCCAAGGTTCGATGGCCCGAAGAGAGGTTGATCTAGCGGCGCACCCCTCTCTCCGAGGATATTACATTGGAGGAGCTAATGTTTTGTATTAAAGAAAACTCCAATACTGCCCCAGGAAGGGACAATATACTATATCCTATGATCTCCAATCTTCCGGGTAGTGCCATTATCTACATGTTGAATATTTTTAACAAGGTGTTGAGTACAGGAACTATCCCAAATGAATGGCGAGAAGTGGTGGTGGTACCAATCCTAAAGAAGGACAAAAATCCTGCCGACGCAGCGTCATATAGACCGATTTCACTCCTGTCGTGTATTTTTAAGACGTTCGAGAGAGTCCTGAAGCAGCGATTAGAATGGTGGGTGGAGTCGAATGGTCTCCTCCCTGCCTCATCAGGTTTAGTTTCCGGAAGAATAGGTGTACGATGGACAACTTGGCCATGCTAACATGTGATATTAATAGGTCATTCGGAGAGAAGCAAATGACATACGCATTCATGGGGGATATTGCCAGCGCATATGACAGTGTAGATCTTGCGACTCTCACACAAATCTTAATAAGTTTTCGTATTCCAACTAGGATAGTCCAATTAATTTTTTCGGTGTTCCATGAGAGAACGGTGTTTGTTAGAAACCAGGGCGAATTGAGGGGGCCTAGGATAGTCTGGAGAGGTGTTTGCCAAGGGTCAACTCTGTCCCCTTTTACTCTATGCTGTTTATACAGCGGATTTAGTTTCAGTCTTTAGACCCTTCCTAGAGTTACTACTATCATGTTTGCAGATGACATCTGCTTCTATTCCAGGGTCGAGAATGACAGAGCGGGCTCTGCCCTCCTTACGGAAGCAATTGCTAAGTTCATGGTATGGCTTGAGGGAAA